>CM076412.1:26626743-26830367 GCA_038363315.1 Mugilogobius chulae
TCTATATTTAGGATGAAACTATGGCATAAGTAGATAAATAATTCACATTTTGTTTATTGAAAAACACAAAAATGATCTAAAACGGCTTAGAAATAGAAACAGGTCCATTCAGTTCGTGTTCAAAATTGCAGAGCTGATAAGCCCTGCCTCTTCATTGTAAGATTTTATTTTAAAAAGCCACAGATTTAAGAATTATTATTTTTTGTTGTTGGAAAGTGGCCTTTTGACAATTTTGAACCTTGCATCTTTTACTCAAAATCTTAATTTTTGAGCAATCGCAAGTAAATACAGACAAGTGTATGGGGATAGGTGGTAGGTGAAGACAACCAAACATGCATGAATCAATCCAAATACAACTTTGGGTAAGCTAATAATGAGGCAACACTGCAATATTATAGTAAACACTCACAAAAAGTACATAAACATTTCATTTAGCAAATTAAGTGCTAAATATAATTTTAATCAAATCGTAACGTCTGTGTCATTTATTTGAGTTTTGGTCCATTTTACAATGTGGTTGCTAAGTAACAGTTGTGAAATTACCTCAAAATATGGCAGATTTGCTGGACAACAGACATAATAAACCTTATCTAAAAGAAGCTAAATCTTGACCATTATAATGTTCGTGTTTTACTGAAAAATTTACTTTACACTTTAACCTTACTATGTCTCTATTTAATTGTAAATCTATATTGACATTGGGTATAAGCTATAACACATAAAAAAGCAGAGGTTGCGAAATATTTAAGTACAAGTCACTCTTTACTCAGTTCTAAAAACACTATCCCTGCGTCTGCTCTTTCTCTCTCCTCTAATTAGCCTTCATTAATGAGCTGCTGCATTGATGAATTGCCAGGTTAAGTAATGACGTCCCTGGTCCCACAGCTAACCGCACTCCATCCCTGCCTGTCTGCCCATGAAGTCTCACGCACTCGCCTTACTCTGTGTCTATATTTATAGATCGCACGAAAGCGCCACAAAGTCATCAATACGTTCAAGAGTCCGCTGGGACAGACCAGACCTCCGCCTCCGCTCAAGCACATCGGCCTGATGCCTCTGTCCCAGATCAGGAGAGTGCTGGACCTGCAGGACACAGAGGGTAAGTCACTTAGACGAATGTTCGATTTAGCAAAAGGGCGATATGTCTGTTTCAGTCTAGGTAGTGGCCAGTTTCTAATAAAGCTGCTGATATTTGAGGAGGGTACAGTCTGTGTTTTTTTAACAACCTAATTAGAAAAAATAAGCAGATAACAATTAAGCAATGTATCTCTATTTCACACAATCATGCCACAAAATAATTTATGTCACAGTTTAATACATTTAGCTTTTACTTTTGCTTAAATCACCAGCACACTAGAGAAGAATTCCCTTCGAAGTGGCAGAGTATTTATAAAGTAGTGATGATAAAGTGTTATGAATATTTGTCTGAATATGTAATTGTAATGTCGACTCCCGATGCAGTCACTGTGGGCTGTCTGTTTTTTTTAAAGTACGAGAGGCTCTCACACGACACATCATGCAGTCTGGTGATCCGCAAAGAAGTGGTCCGGAGCTCTGGATTCTTTGAGTTTTAAAGAACATTCACTGAAACACCAGAGCCCACCGAAGCCCATTTTTCTTCACAAATAACCAGTTCAGTAAATCCAATCTTACATTTGCTGAAATCAAACACAGTGACAGCAGCAGCACCACCACAGGAGCACCACAGTGAGATGTCCTCCTCGAGAGGACTGCATCAACACAGCACCAGAGCTGGACCGAGTGCAGTCTTAGTTTAGGATATGGTTCTAATATGTTGTGTGAGGAACTTTACGCTGCTGCTTCACTGCCTGGTGACAACGACTCTTTAAATGTATGAACTAGCAACACAGTTTGTTCTACTTGTTTTAAATGACTATTTCCAGAAATAGCTGTGGCTTTTAAATCTCCTAGGGCTTAATTTATCAACCCAGGTGCTAAATTTTGAGTGCAAACTGATAAAATGCATGTGCTTTTGTGAGTGTTTTGAACTCCATTTAATATTGCAAGATGCACATTTATTACACAAACGATACACACCACCTCAAGCCGTGCATGTTTAGTGTCTCTGTGAGTCAAAAATGTTATATTTTTGCTCGCTCCAACAAATTTTGCACATGAGCTAATAATCTGGAGCTGGCTTTAAGTAAAAAGTTAACTTGAGATGTTTTTTCCCTCCGTAACCAGAGGCAGAGACTGAAAGTATTTTTGTTTTTTTTTCAATAGCAGAAGTTTTCTGAAGCACACTGCTCATTCCTGATTATTTAGATAACACGCTTGGATAATCGCATTGTAAAACAACATATTTTTTTAGCTTAATGCTTAAATTCCAATCCATACCGACTTCATTATTTTGTTTTCTTTACTAATGAGAAATCAAAGTTAAAATTGTCCAGCCCTAGTTCATAATACGCCTTCATAACATGTTTAGCGCCCATATTCAATTTTGAATCATCTTGAAAATCCCCACATTCTCTCCACTGTAGTATTTCCCAGTGTTTAGAACCATTTGTCTGTGTAGCTGGTGGTATTTTTGATGACCACACAGAGAAATAATGCCAGGCTTTCTTTATATTTTTCCTTTGTGTGTTTGGAAAGAGGACAATGGCCAGATAAATGCTGCATCTGCTGCTGTGGGAACGCTCGTGATAAATGTTCCTTAAACGCACCACCAAAGTATATTTGTCTCCCATGTTTTCCCCTCACTGCTTCTGTCCGCCTCTATCTCCCATCTGTTTGTGGTGCTTCTGTCCGACACCGAGCTCATAGTAAGAGCTTCAGGTCGTACGCTATCCCTGCATCAATTTACACCTGTATTGGATTTAACATTGGTTTATGTCTGCTTCTTTTATCATCATGTTTATCTCTCAAATCATTAGTTAAAGGACTCTGGAGTGGTCCTGTTGTGTTTTCCTTTAGCTGTTCGTATTAGCCCACAAATACTGTTGGTCAGCGGTTACAAACGTACTGGTCACATTTAGCATTTAAATCATTGTTGAGTTTGCATACCTGTTAGTTTTTTATTATAGATACAAACATGTGAAACTTCATGTTGAGATTTTTTTTTGTAGGAATCTAATGACCATCGCCAAACTTCTTCTTTCACATGTTACTATTGAGAACAGCAAACAAACAACATACATATCACTAAAGATAAACATAACCTCACTTATTTATTCACCTTATTGGCGTTTTAGCTGCAATAAGCCTGTAGAATTCAGTCGCTAAGTTTATTTTAACTGTTTGAGCTTGCTCAGCAAGATGGACAAGCTCCCAACAAAAGTGTCTGGGGCAGAATAGAGTGGAGCTTGACAGAGGAAGATTGACCTGGTTCTGGAAGTAAAATGCACCATGTAAAGTGCCATAGGGGTTTAAAAAAATCGTATCTATAGCACAATTGTTTTCAGTCTAAAAAAACACATCCATAACTTCAAATTACTATGGAGAAGATGGGAGCCTGTACTTGTTGAATAGGAAGTGGTCACTGTTGAGCGTTATAGCAGAGCATTTAATTGAATCTGGATCAGACCAGTAAGTGATCAAGTTAGCTTAACATTTTGTCTATAAATATAATTTTTTTGCCCTTGTGTCACTTCACATAGGGCTGCTCAGTTATGATGAAAACATAATCATGATTATTTAAATCATAATTGAAATCACAATTATTCAAATGATTATTTGCTAAAGAGAATGCAGAGCATTTCAATGCAGTGAAAATATAAAATGAAATATGCAACAGACCTCACAGAAATAAAGATAAATGTACAGTACAATTGTAAAGAAACCATCTATTTTCTATGTCAAGGAAATTTATGAGCAATCTTATAGTTACGTCAATAATCACGATTACTCCATTACACATTTTTGTAAAGGATTACTGCAATAATCATAATTGAAATTTAAATTCGATAAATTGCACAGCCTTAGCTTCACACATATCAACGTGTGTCCGTGCTGCCCGTGATGTAGCAACTGAAAAGAAATAATGTATAACAATATATTTTTGTCCATATCACCCAGCCTTACTCTGCTTATGTGTTTGTCTGTCTGCTAACAAAAAAAAAGTTTCCATGCACTAGCTGGTAAAATAAATGTTTTTATTACCAGCGTAAACTATGTGTTTAACAATACTGTATATACGTTACATAAACTAAATAAATTCCTCCATCCCCTCCCTTGTCTCTCTCTCTTCTTTTTTCCCTTCAGACTGTGTGAACGCCTTCGCCCTGGTGGTGCGGCCTCCTACAGAACAGGAGAACTTGTTGTTTAGTTTCCAGCTGACCGGGGAAGACACGGTTAAAAGTGCCTGGCTGAAGATGCTGTGTCGACACGTCGCCAACACCATCTGCAAGGCCGATGCGGTGAGAACACACGAAAGATCAAAAACAAGGTCGTTTGTTATGGATACAAGGGAAGAATATACATTAAAACAGACATGTGGGACACTGTAGACAAGTTTTGGGGTTTATTTCATGGAAAAGCTGGGCAATTTGAAAATAAGTTTATATAAAGTAAGCAGTGTATTTTCAGAAGCAGACAGCAGATGGTTTTTAAGATACTGACTGAATTGGAAATTGTGTTAAGAAATATATGGTCGGAGTTTCCCAGCGAATCACTCACCCTCAGATTAAACCGTACATAATAACTCAGCATATTAAAAACTCATTAGAAACACACTTAAAAATCATTATGTAAATTCTTGCACCATGATTATACTTAACATTCTCCTTATGTGTTTCTATTACAATCCTCTGCACAGACTTAAGCTTTGCAGTTATTACCATATTCAATCAACTTGTTTTTTTCTTTTATCCATCCAACACTACTCTTTCTTTTGTGCTTTTTAGTCTGGTTTGGCGGCTCAAGATATAAATTTGTTCATATTGTAAATGTTGAGATAATATAATCCTGGGTTAAATTTGTATGTGATATAAGAACTGAACAAACCTATAGGACACTGCAGTGTTTATGGACTAATATCAGTCATAAATGGATTTTTCACTTGGATTTTATGTTGTAGAAGAAAATAGACTGGATTCCTCAGATTTGGTCTGGGCAACTATTGAAGGTAAGCGGCTAACGTTAGCAGCAACTTTAAAACATGACTTCTTATTTATGAGTCATTTTATTGAATACATAGTGCAACAGTGCACTAAAATAGTGTTTATAGAAACTTTTATTCAGTCCTGTTGTGCACAGTTTAAAGGCCTGTCGCTGTCTCTGCTCTGCGGTTAATCTTAGCGCTGCTGTGCTCAATTATAAAGTTAAAATAACAGCAATTTAAAAAGTACTGCATTTACGTAATCGGTTAACCGATTATTGACTGTGAAGAGCTCCGATTAACGGCTAAAGAAACATTTGTAAATGTGCATCCCTAATTTAAAATTATTTTATAGTAAAAATTGAGCATAGTCCCTTTAAGTTGTTGTTTGCACAATAATTACCATTTGCAAAGCACTATGACTCAGATGTAAATTAAGATACAATCTCGTACAAGCATCTCTGCCATTGTGCTTAATGTAATTCTACATTGTCCATAATAATACACATTACCTTCTAACTAGCTTGCTTTAAAAAAAAAAAAAAAAAAAAAAAAAGGTATTTTCAGCCTCTACAATGATTTCAGTTAATGTCTGGTCACATACTTAAAGTAAAAATATCAGAATCAGTATCAGAACTGAATGAGCTGGATCAGTGCATCTCTAAAAGTAACAAGTATTTATTTACTAAATTCTTATTATGAGATGATTATTGGAATAATCAATCAATTTATTTGTTCCAGTCCTACATTTTAACATAACATTTCTGGTTTTGAATACAAGTGTGTTAGCAGCCGCTTAAATTCAATAGTAAGAAATGCCTGACAGATTGCAGACTCTTTCCAACATCTCATTCTAAGCTGTTGAACATTTAGGCAAAAATATTGTTTTTCTGTGCATATGGTGTCTGACAACCATGCAAAGCTTTAGAGCTATATCTTACAGATTTCTTTGGCAGCACTGACAGCACACTGTTTAAACAAATAATAGCGTTTCAATATACTGCGAGATGGAGATGACACAATGTAGAGACGAGCGTGCATGTTTTTGTGTTTTTAAAATTGGATCTGTGAGTAATCTGGCTTTATGCTGTTTTCAGCTGATTATTTTGCAGTCAGACAAGAAACTACATCAAATACTTAAACATTTTCATGAACATTATTATTATTTATTTATGTTTTGACTAGACATTTCAATTTGTTATAGAGATGCTTGAATTCAGTCATTTTTATAAGACACTCATTCTTTCTCAGGTATTTTCAGCTGTTGAATCACATACTAGACAACTGCCTTCATTGATTAATAGAAGGAACAAACTAGGTTTCTTTATCTCCAATATACGATTAACTATAGGTAGTAGATGGAGCCCAGAAGTCAATCATTTAGGCTAGGAAAGTCGATTTGCTTATCCCAATTCTTACACAAAGTACACATTACAAACAATATATGAAATATTTATGAAAAGAATGTGCAGCTAAAACATTTATATGCACAAACAAACAGAAATGTTTTGAGCCTAGATTTGAACATTGTCAGAGGCCTGTCTTACATCTTTAGGAAGACTGTTCCAGATCTTGGTTGCATAAAACTGAAACGCTGATTCCCCATGTTTAGTCCTGACTAAAAGTCAGAGATGTGCTTTGGAGGTCAGCCATGGAGAGACTTAAACCCAAGGGAGACTGGTCCGTGTTTAGTCCTGACTCTGGCACTAGCAGAAGGCCAGTCCAGAGTGCGAGATGGTTCATAAGGCATTAACATATCAGAGATATGCTTGGCGCTTGGCCATGGAGAGACTTAAACACAAGCAGACTTAAAGGATGTTCTCTGAGTCACAAAAATCAGTGCAGAGACCTAAGCACTGGACTGATGTGATTGTACTTCCTGGTTCTGGTCAGGACACAAACAGATGCATTCTAGATGCAGCTGTTTCATAACTTGTTTGGATAGGCTGCTGAGTAGGCCT
Source organism: Mugilogobius chulae (assembly GCA_038363315.1). NCBI lineage: Eukaryota > Metazoa > Chordata > Actinopteri > Gobiiformes > Gobiidae > Mugilogobius > Mugilogobius chulae. The sequence continues at coordinate 26,633,764 of CM076412.1, forward strand.
TTACAATAATCTAATCTACTGAAATTGGTAAACCCCTGACTGATGTAATCTGGTGTTAGCTGCTGACGGTATTTTGGATTCTGAAACATATGCAAAATAACCACTTTCATGAGCTGACGATGATGATGATGATGATGATTTTTAATATACAAGTAATGTATAATCGTTTTTTTTTAAACATGCAAGTACGCCTTAAAGTACAAGTAGTTAATTTGTAATTTGTATTTTATCAGAGACGACTGTTGTTGGGATTTTGGGCTATACAAAAATAAATTGATTTCATTTGATTTGATTTGATTTGATTTGAATAAACTAAAACATGTTCAATTTGAAGAACATTCAAATGTACTGTATATGGATAATGGAAAAAAAATGTCTTCTCGCAAAGAAAATTCAGTTGTCATTGTATTTGCAACTTATGTTTTGATTAGAAAAAATTCAATTCAAAGTCCAGATTTTAAAAGTATGAGGGAAAAATGACAAAACGATTGAGAAAGGCCAATACAACGTTTGTGCAGATTTAAAGTACAGGATGAACAGTTTTGTGCAGAAAATCACAGGATATTTGGTTGATTGGTTGAAGGAAATAGTGGTACTTCAAAAACTGCAGCCTTTTCACTTCTGCAAATTGCCTCTGTAAAAATTGTGATTTCCATTTAGATTACTTCTGCAGCCCAAATTCAGATAATAGACAATAAAATCAAACATGTGTGATGGAAACAAGAACGCAAACTGGATGTAAGCAGGGCTGGGACAATTCTGTTTTGTCCCGATTCTGTTTTTGTCTTGATACATGGGTCATATAACTACCTTAATGTAGTTTCTAGGGAATAGAATCAGATAATGTCTAAAAAAGTCATTCCTGGGTCAATTTTCTTGAAACAAAAAGGGACAAAACTCACCTGAATAAGACTATAATGACAATAAGCTGCTGTTTACTTCTTCTGACTGAAAAATGAAAGTGGAATCCTTTATTAACCTCCCAAAAATTACAAAGCAACTATGGAGGTACAAACAAGGATCAAACCAAACACCAGGATTAGTTTGAAACCCTAACCCGCACCACTGCTGAACGATTCAATACTATTTTCGATATTGCTGCAGACATAAGTCTATCTATCTATCTATATACCAAGGCTGTGTCCCATGTACATGGGGTAGCCTAGACAGGGCACCCTTCTCTTTCCCCCGTTCCTCCCTCTGATTCCACCTGCCACTTATTTTCCCCTGATACTCGCACACTTTCTCTCTGTTCTTCAGAACACTCACTCTCAAACTTCTCTTACATCCCCACTCCTTCTCGATCTCACCCATGGCATACCCACACGCAACCTTCCTTCCACTAAATAATGATCAGACATACCTCCACTCTCTCCCCTCTTCACACTTACATCCAACAACCTACCACAAGCACCCTTCGACACCACCACATAGTCCATCATTGCTTTATCAATCACTCTTCCACCAGCCTGCCTCACCCACGTATACTTATGGATCTCTTTCTTTCTGAACCATGTATTCCCAATCACCATCTCTCTCTCAGTGCACATTCCAATCAGTCTCTCACCACTATCATTCTTTCCAGGTACACCATACACACCAACAACACCCTCAATTTTCTCATCACCCACTCTAGCATTCAGATCTCCCATCAGCACTACATTCACATTTGCTCCAAATCCTTGCAAGCACTCATCCAAGTCATTCCAGAAGGTCACTCTCTCCTCTTCATTCCTCTCACTGCCAGGACCATACGCACTCACGAACACCCACCACTCATTCGGAAACTTCACTTTCACCCACATCAACCTTGATGAAATCTCTTTCCATTCAGCCACACATTGTCTCAAGTCACAACTCACCAACAAAGCCACACCTTCTCTTGCTCTCCCACTCTCTACACCAGACATTCTCCCACTCACACTTCCAAACACACACTCACCCTTCCCTTTCATCTTTGTCTCACTCAGTGCTAACACGCTCATTCTCCTTCTTTCAAACATCCTTCCAATCAGATCTCTTTTACTTTCATTCGTACTACACCCACGCACATTCAAGGCCCCAAACTGAGGGTTTGGGAGTCAACCTCCCTTCCCTGCTCTGCCCTGTCTGTTTTTGGGAAAACTGTTACGGGGAGAGGATCCCAGTCCTCTCGCCCCGTCCCTTTTAGTCGCCTTTTACGACACGCAGGGAATACGGTGGTAGTATTCTTTTCAGTCTGCCCTAACCACAGGGCAATTTCTTCGGTGTCTTTTACCTCGGGGCTGTGTGAGCGTGAGTCACTTGTGTGTGTGGTGTTGTGACGGAGCTTACAGCTGCTGACAGGCGAGAGCAAGGTGAAGGTGGAGGATGTAGAGAGCGGTCCTCTGTCACCTCTCAGATGTTACCTCCTGATCACAAACACAGACAAGTGAGGCTGCTCCACAGAGGACAATTCTATCTATGAACTGCACCGAGTATAACAAAGACACATTTGATGCATTTCTCTCAATAATGTGATAAAAAACGATTGCCATGGAAATACTGGAAAATATAGTAGGTTTGCAGATCTTTCATAGGTAGCCAAAACACTATTAAAAACTAAACAAGGCTGTGGTACTGCTCAATAAACTACTCGGTATTAGAATATGCTTTATTTAAATGCCATTTTCAAAATTTAGTGAAAATCTCCATTGGTTTAACATCAGGCAAACTGAACATTCTACTGATGTGGAAGATCGCCTTGGTATCAGAAGTAAATTGCCACATTTTGAAGTGCCATAGGTTTTTTGACAAGTTAAACTATTAAGACATATCGCGGGCTAGCCAGCTATGTGCTAACTCACAGAGCGGTTGTTTTCAGTCTAAAAAGCACATTTGTAACTTAAAATTTGTCAAAATGTCTTTGTAGTTAATAAAGCTGCCGAAACGGATTTTAAACAAAAATGTAGGTCTTATGCTTCTGACTCACCACAGAGCTGATTAGCCTCGAGAACGTTTTTAAACTTTTAGTATACATTTTTTCTCGAAACCCCTACGGAGATTTAAAATGGGAGCCTACGCTCGTTGAACCAGGAAGTGGGCAGACACTGTTGAGCTCCATTCTACAATAGAAGTATAAGGGTATAAAAAAAATCTTGGGCTACGAGAATAAACTTTTAATATATTTTAATATATTTTCAAGATTAATTTTGTGATTTTTGGAGAAAAAAGTCAAAGCTTTAAAAAATTATGTTTGTGTTTTTGCGTTATGGAGGTTCACTCACGGTGAAATACTGAGTCTTTAGATCCACCTGCATCGCATCATCATCAGTGTACAGACTTAAAGCAACACTGCAACATTGACTTATTTCATCGCAAGAATCCAAACATTTCTTGTATTTCACAATAACTAATGCAGCACCACCTCCATCATTCAATCTAGTGTAGGCTAACTGTATAGACTAGTTCTGTGGTAGTTCTATACCGGGGAGCAGTGGTCAGGGCCTTGTCTTGCTTACATCCTGTAACATGCTCCAGGCCTGGTCGATTACAAGAGCACAGTGCATGTTAAGACCAGTGCCCTGCAGCCAGAACAGAGGTCCAAAGGTCCAGAGGTCGAAGAGCAGTGTGCACTGCTTGAGGAGACACGTTGCCTGTCAAAGATGTGCTCTATCATCTAGTTAACAACATTAACTTCTATATAAACAGAATCATTTGGATCTCACCACTAATTTAAACCTCAAAAAGTCAATGTGCTTATGTGTTTTTAAGACTTTTATGGATCAGTAACTAATCACATATGTAAATGTATAAAATGTTTGGATTAGAGCCTCCTTTAGTCTAACTGTAGCTTGCGTTTCAGCCAACACTTTTCCTGTGAGACTTTACATTAAATGTGTGTGATATTAGAAACATAACTCCAGCCCACACAGACATCTAATTATGTGTGCACTGTTTGTGAAATCACTTTGCTCTAGCATAAATTATTTCAGAGTTGTGCTGAGTGTGTCGCATGCAAAAGGCCATTTCTGCAAAGAAGATATTTATATTATCGCATCTCATACTGTATGTTGCTGTTGTCTTTAGGGAACATACTTTGTAAATTCCACTTTTTCGAGTTATTAACCATGTTATGACTGTGTTCGCCTTTCATTACTTAAGGTTGTATTTAGATTGATTTTTGCATGTTTGAGTATCTTGTATTGTCCAGCAGCTGATGCTTGAACACTCAGAAAATGCTTGTTTTCACTTAGGGATAGGTTAATATGCTTTTGAGTCAGTACTGATATACATATTTGGTCTCTTGCTGTGACGATAATTGATATTTGCTGATAATATATTTAATTCAAAACCAAAGTATGCACCAATCCAATTCTGGGATCAAATATTGATGCCGACTCATTCAATTTAGCTGAATTGGGTATCGTAAAATGGAAACTAGTGCTAGTTTTTTCTGTTGCCCTGACAACAGTTCAGAGTTTTACTTACCACCTTGCTGGAGGCACTTGAAGCATTTGGACATAACTGCTGTGCAAATAATTTCATTAAATAGGGTGAAAAACATATTTTTAGGAGAAAAACATTAATGAGTTCAACTGTGTGTGTGACCCCAAAGTCTGAGAAATGCTGAAATATTGTTTAGAATTGCAAACAAGTTAATCAATTTAATACATTACCGAAATAATCACTAACTAATTTAGTAACTGAATAATCATTAGCTGGTCAGAACAAAAATACATAAAAATGGTTTAAAATTGTTTTATGTAATAACGGATTTGAAAGAATAGACTTGATTCTTGATGCTAATCATACCACAATGGTAATTAAAACTGCTCTTTTTATGTAAATTTTTTATGCACTACAGGGTTTGTACAGTCATGGAAAACCCTGAGAAGTCATGTAAAATGAAAATCCAATTTCCAGGCCCTGGGAAATTTTTTGGAAAACTACAACAAGCTCGAGACTAACTTTAAACTAGAGGCTGGGAGTTGCAACCTGGGACGATAATAACTTTTTACTGTAGAGTCTCAGAGTGAACACAGATCTTTGCAACAGTTTTTTCTGCACTTAATAAAATGTAGGCAGAGTCTATTGCCAATAGACTGAGATTTTCAGCACAAAATACAAATACTTTCTTTTATTAAACATTTTGGTTTTAAACGAGTTTTGAGAAAGTTCAGGATTATTCTAAAACTCATCAGAAAAAAAATCAAGATTTGTCCTGTTAATTATTTTTTTTTTTTTTTTTTTTTTTGTTTAAGTTGTTGTTTTAGTGTTGATGTCAGTGAGATTTTTAAATCTGCTTCTCCAGGACGTCCTCATCAAGCAACGTTACTTCAGCTCAAATTTCTTGTATTCAGGTTACTTTTGCATTTTAAGCAACTTATTGGTTACCAAAACAATCGTTAGTTGCAGCCCTTGTCTTGTTGTTTAGCTGCTTTTATACCACTGTTTCCCTCATTTTACAAGTCGCATACAAACTGTTCATCGAGCTGTTGTGATTGAATTTATTCTCAGTGTTTAGCTTCTATTCCTTATTTTAGCGATGTTGTAAAATGTCCTTGCTCTCTGTTGACTCTCGTGCATTCTTGTCACTCACTGCTAACATTTAGAATGCTGTGATGTCTGCATAACCTCTTTAGACCTGTTTCTATTTCTAAAGCCGTTTTAGATTTCTTTTGTGCTTTACAATGAACAAATTTCATTATGTTCATTTTATTTTCTTTGGAAAAAACAGTAACTCTCATTTAAAATCAATTTAATCACTCTTCATATTTGGTGTGTTAAGCTGCCACTAAAGCCACAATATAATCACAGTTCTTCTGATTCTGAATGATTCGCACAACACATTGATTTAGCATAATCATTTGTTCTACATGTTCTTATCAGCCTAATTTATATCAACCTGCAAAAAAAAAAAAAATCAGCTTATAGCAACAAAACACATCCACCTCCCCTTCCTCAGCTTCAAACCACGCCGTCGGCATGCAGCAGGGGTCGCTGTCGGCCTCTCCTCTCCTGGCGCCGCAGCTGCATCGCTAATGCCGTTTTTCAGTGGGTCAGCGCTGCAGTGTGAATACCAAGCAGACGCAGACAGGAGCGCTTGTTAAAGAGCCCGGCGCGGATGGAGGGGGAGATGGAGACGGAAAGAGACTTGTAAGAGGCGAGATTGTAAGAAATGAAGAGCAAGAGAAAGACGACAGCAGGGATGGAGAGAGAAACGCACAGAAAATGTCAATATGAGGTTGAAGCAGGAGGGATAGATGAGATGTTGACAAAAATCTTCTGTTTTGGATAAATGGTCATGTTGTGATGCACTTATTTTCCTTTGGATATAACACTAGGCTAAAATCCTGACTCTAATATGGAGGGTTTTTTTGCCCACAATCTTTTTGATTAGCGTCATTAATGTCCCAAGTGATTGACGGATGGATTTGAATAACTGCAGTTCCCCAAAAGAAGCATTTAGTTTACCTCATTTAGTCCTCATTTTTCTTTTGCTTGCCCTTTTTGATCATACCATTTGGGAAGTTTTGCATTTGCATAACTAGCAGTGTTTTATTGAGACATTATGGTAGTACAATTAATCTGTATTTGTTACAACTTTGGGTGTAATAATCTACTGATCAAAACACAGGGCTTACAGGTAGATCTGGGCAACTTAAGATATTATCATGAATTGTTTCATATGTCAAAATTGAATATCAATTCGTATATAATTTTGTCGTGAGTGATTTAATCAATTAATAACTCAGTGCTGTCTTAGTTGACCAAAATATGTTTTACTTTACAGTGACAAGAAGGATTTGTATCACTTTCCAAATGTATTACAATTACTACATTACATTATTATTTACTTTTTTAACATGTAAAAATCTTGTTTTGTCTGCACCTTGCACAAATGATTATTTAGCATGAATATTTTGGTCCAATCATGAGTTTGAAAAAGAAGTGTGTCCTTTTAGTCGATCAGTTGATTACTAGTCCAATACAGTATAATTGATATTTAAACCAATATGTTTGAAGATTGTTGGACATATTATCGTTGAATATCGCAGTCGAGATATGCCAAAAATTGTCGACATATTCTTTTTGTTTTTTCAATATGTAAGAGGCCTTTCTTACAGGTGTAATGAAATAGCTTTCATATGTATGTTTTTACAATACTACAAGCCTAAAATATCATTGTATCACCACCTGTTTATTGGATAGCTTTTTGTTAATCTATGGAGGCAAATGTTGACAATGGAGAGCCACTATAGTCTTCTCTAATGATACAAAATGTATAATAATCAGGGTGATTATCTGGCACATATGGAAATAATACAAATTTATTATGGAATTGCTTAGACATGTCTACAAAAAGTATACCACTCGACATCCATGTTTTTCTGAGCCATATCATATCACTCATGTTATATTTATGTTGTTTAAGGTGATATGAATTTCGAGATATTGTATTTTTGCACGAGTACTGTATTTACTGACAGCTTGGAATACAGGATATTTTTCATTTTTCACAAAATCACAAAAATTAAGGCTATATAAAAAAAATTGAAGGATATATACATTAAGATGGCATAATTTTTTCCCCGATATTTCCCTCAGACGAGACCTTCTAATTATTGATCCTTAGGGTCAAAGCTAACAAAATAAATTACAAATAAAAAGGATGGCAGACCGTGTCAGGTTCAGCCTTTTTATTGAGCTTTTGAGATTTTGGCTCCCGACTAGTAGTTAAAATCTTGGTCTTGACATTTGAACTCTTTTCAAAGACTAAAATCAGCTAAGACATGAGAACTCGAAGCAGACTAGAACCATCTCTCTTTTTTTTGTGACAATAAATAAATATGGTACTGTAATGTAGTAGACATTTTTACAGACGTCGACACAGACCGCATTCATAATCGTTACAATTTACCCGAGGTTCCGAAGTACAACCAGTTCTTTCCAAATAGTGGGGGAGGATAGAAAATGTTTGAGAAACGGAGAGAAAATGAGGCACTAAAAGGTAGACTGCAAAACGAAAAGCAGCCAGAGACCAGACTAGACCAGAGCGAGACAGAGAGAGCAAATGAGCGCGAAAGGAGCCGACAAATGAAGAGTTCTCCTCGGCGCTCCTTGACAAGCACACATCACCGTTCTGTCTCTCTCATTACAGCAGGTTACGTACCATTCATGTCTGCCTCATGATGCAACGGCGCTGCCCACACATGTCGCTCTGCCGATTTGGACACATGTTTCTCTCTCACTTTGGAAAGACTTTATTCCAGCTGCTGTTTCTGTGCATGTTATAGAGAAATGATAAAGCCAGGGTTGCTGTGGTGTTTGAACAGGGAAACACAATGAGACTAGAGTTTGAGAATGTTAATAGGTTTGCAGAGTATTAGCACCATGATCAGAGTTGGATGTTTCAATCCTTCTGGAATAAACAGCTACAGATTTCAAGACACTTAATTGCTTGTGTTGAATTAGGGTTGCCACAAGCATCAAAAATCAGATATTTATACCAAAAACTAGTATTAAATCTCAACACTTATTTGAACACGTATCGATACTTTAAAAAATTATTAAAAAAGGAGAATAATGTGTTGCAATAAATAACAAAGGAAAAATCTAAATTTTTGCTTGTTCTTGGTTTAATCAGAACTGCTATTACACAATGTCAATTTTTGCATTACTTTTTATGAGGTTTACACCTGATTTAGTGCTGTTGTTCTTTAGTCTTTTAGTCAATCGATCAATGGCGTCTTAGGTGACCAAAATTTGTATTAGTTGACTAAAAAGTGAAATTAATTGGCTGAAGTTTGGACTGAATGCTTGTCTAATCTGCTGTTTAGTTACAAATACATGGTTTCTTCTTTATCTTCTGTACAATATGTAATTTTTCCATTCATTTCTTAGCCTTTTTTGTGTTTCAGAGCACAGTTAAGATCAGAGAAATGGTTAGATCAAAGAGATGCTTTTTAGCTTCGGAGCTTTAGCCACACCCCTTTTTAGTTGATTATAGTCGATGGCATGTTTTTTTTTTTGTTTTGATCGACTAAAGTTTAGGTGATGTAATCAAATGTGTCCTTGTCGCACAGCATATTATTTACCTCGATACGTCTGTAAACTTTAAATGACCCACGACATCTGAGTTTTTTACAGGCATTCGCACAGTGATTGTCAATGTCTATATTTTTCTTGTTTTTGTAGACTTTCTGGAAACGGCGACAGATAATTTATGGCATTTCTGTGTTTTCAGTTTGTTTTATCATGAATGACCTGAGCTGTGGCTGCGAATGTGGTTCCTCATCACGTTTAGTCCGTCGATCGTAATCACATCCACACCATCAGATTTCTTATGAAAGAATCTTAGTCTTTCCATTCCATTTACGGTGCAGTGTCTGTCCAAACTTTTCCCCTAACAAAACATCTTCTCGACCTTCCGTTGATATGAAAACAGTGTTCGTGTATTTCCGAGTCACAATTTTTTAATCGTGAAAAAAGATTAGACACGGAGTCACTATTTTTTATTTATAACCTGTACACGGTTGAAAACAAAGACATACACATTCGTACAGCATTAGAATTAAATGAGAACATCTGAGTTTGGCGAATTACAGTAGTTAAGCTTCAGGAGATGCTTTGCAGACATTTTTACAGAATAATGCCAATTTGGACAAATGTTTCTCTCTCACTTTGTAAAGACTTTATTCCAGCTGCTGTTTCTGTGCATGTTATAGAAAAATGATAAAGCCAGGGTTTGGTCTTGATTTGAAATTCATACTAGTCCCACTGATGCGTTGATTTGCTTTGGTTGATTGACTTTGAATTTGTTTTGGCTTAGTCCTGTTTTATATTCAATGTAAAACACACTTGTAGTCTGGCCCCTTAGACCATTGCCCTCCGAACTATCTGTCTCACTGTTGAATAGGAGTGAATAGTTTAGATTATATGAGTGCTCCTATTGCTCAGAATTAGCTCATGCGCTTTATCACTGAAAATCTGTTGTTGCAAAGTTGAGTTTGTCTATAATTTCCATTGATCGACTGAAAAGGTGGCAGAACAATACAATAGACTTTTGACTCCGATATTCCACAGTCTAATCGCACAAACCCTCCAGACACGAGAGGTTAAGTGCAAAACTTCAAAACGACCGGGTCAAGTGTGTGTTGTGAAAGCTGTACTTCTGTTTAGACATGCATATCTCGTCTGGTTGTTTATCATTAATTAAACTTTGTGATTTGTGTTAACCAGGAGGACCTGATTCAATGCACAGATCCAGACTCTCTCCAAGTCAGCACCAAGGACATGGACAGCACTCTGAGCAAAGCCTCCCGGGCCATCAAGAAAACCTCCAAGAAGGTAACAGCATGACTCTGGCATTTGAAAGCACTCCACATGTTTACCCGGCTCAATTTGAAACATTTCTGCTTTCTGGAAACGTGCACCTATTTCCCTTAAACCGTCTGAAGTGGAACAATTTAAGAAGAAAGAAGAAGAAGAATCTTGCCATATTTTACGTATATTTGGAGTGTTTTACAGGAGTCATGCCAGGATGGAGAAAATGTATAGTTGTGTATTGAATGCCAAATAAAGATAGCTGTAATTCAGATCTGTGAAACTACTACTACATCTATAGATCTATTAATTCATCTAGATAGGGTATTTCTAACTTGTAGCTGTTGCAAGTCTGTTAGTGGCCAGTTCATTAGCATTGCAGCAGAAAAATCCTTCTACAAACTAGAAAACATTTTTTCCATTGAGCGCACTGCAAACACAGACTGGTCGTATTCTGCATAGAGACAATTTTATCAATTGTTACAGTAAATATGTCACGTGTGCTATTAAACATTCTTTGTCTCACGTAGTATAGTGTAGCTTCAACAAAATCGTAGTTAAAGTAGTTTTTGGGAAAACATTTAGGTAGGCCTATTCTTTATAGAAAATGTAGAAAATGTGACTACGGTACTCCCCTGCACTAATGTTTCTCATTTGTGACGGTTCAGTTACATTCATTTAAAAATAAAGCTGAAGAAAGGCTAAGAATAACAGAAATAATAACTGAATACATACTTAATTGTGGTATATCATGATATACATCGTTATCGTGAAATCGAAATATAAGTTTTTTCCATATCACCCAGCACTAGTCGGAACTTGTGGCAGTATTTACTGTTTAAACAGACAACTAAAGCAGGGTGTCAATCTCATTTTGACAAAGGGCCACAGTTTCATCATGGTTGTTCTCCAAGGGCAGCTTGTAACTAAAATTACCTTTTTTAATTAACTTTATTTAACCAGGGAAGTCCCACTGAGATTCAGAATCTCTTTTGCAGGGGAGCCCTGGGGAAGGGTCAGGGGAGGCATTAATGGACATGTTTTAGTTGAAACTGGAGTACCCGGAGGAAACTTACGCAGACACGGGGAGAACACACAAAATCCACATAGAAAGGCCCGGGCGGTATAAGAGCAGAACCAGAACCTCCTTGCTATGAGGCCAGAGCACTAACTGCTGCGCCACCGTGTCGCCTATTAATCTTACTAATCTTTGACTCATAATGTATTTGATCTTTGTATAATTATTGAAGTGACAATTACTGAATATACATTTGCATTTGTCTGAAAAATGACTTATTTTTTGTTTCAGACAAATCATTTTATAAGGTTAAAACATCCAGATTACTCCTGGCACTAATATAAGATTTAGGTTAACCATATAAGACCTTGAGAATTGCATAAAATGATGTCAAGGGCCGCATCTGGCCCGGGCCTTGTGTTTGACATGTGTTTTAAATAAGTGTCTGGTAATCTAGAAAAATTTTATCTATGTCTACCACTGCATTTGAAAGCCTTGTATGTCAGTCTTCAATTGTTCAGATTTATCAGGAGACCCCAAAAGTAATTTTTCTTTTGGTGCATTTCACTTTGTGGTATGAAGGTGAATTAAAACGTTGTCGACATCAACTATAGTAAAATATTCTTGAATATATTTTATTCACAGCTGCCACCTTACTCATCTTGACTGTCTCTTTCAATTACAGTTGTACCACTTCTTTGAAAACTAAATCAATCTTTTTTGAAGTTGTTTTTCCAAGTCTCTCATGCATTACCTGACTGCTCATTATCTCTGCCTGTGATACTTTGGTTATTATTATGTTTTTTTCTTTCTAAAATGATTGCAACACTCTTCTCACCCTATACCTCTTAAATGTCTTGTAGGTGACGCGGGCTTTCTCCTTCACCAAGACCCCGAAGCGCGTGATCCAGAGAGCGTTCCTGGCCAACAATACTCCTGATGAGAAGGGCCAGAGGCTGAGCTGTGAGAACCGCATCGGCAGCAGCTCCACTCTGGCTGTAAGTACCGTGTTTGTGCCTCCAACAGGGGAAACGAGGACAGCGTCACTCCACCGCAATCAGACAGCGCACGTATACGGCTCGCAGAATACAGAAAGAGGAGATTATAGTAGCTGTAGTGTGGAAATGAGAAGATTCACTAATGAGGCTTATCCTAAAGACGTGCAAGTTGTACACTGCAAAAAATAAATGTCAAGACTAGATAACATTACTTGATTATAGTTTTAACCTTAATTTCAGAAGTTTGGACATTTACAAGCACTACTTATTTATCGATATAGGTTTCTTTTGCTTACTTGCTTCAAATTATTTTGGTCTTGTTTGAAGACATTGCTGCTTACTTTGAGCCAAATTATTTGCTAATGGCCTAACATTTTATTTTTTGGGATTTTGCTACATTAAGAAGATTTCATGTACTCTAATCTTGGCAATTTATTGTCCTATATTAAGCCAAATTTTCTTAGAACAAGTGAGAAATGACTTGAAACAAATGAAATATTCTGCATTACATAAAAGCTAATAATTCTTACCCAGTTAAAACAACTAAAATCTATGGCAAGAAGCTATGGCATATAGATCAATAATTCACATTTTATTCATTGTAAAACACAAAAATTATCCAAAATGGCTTAGAAATAGAAACGGGTCCCTTGACTTCCTGCTCAAAACTGTGGAATTTATTTTAAAATTTAATTTTAATAGGCCACAGTTTTTGAATTACGTATTTTTTGCTGTTGGAAAGTGTCTACATGGCAATTTTGATACCTTTATGTTTTACTCGGAATGTGAATTTTTGAGTAATCACAAGTAAGTACAGACAAGTGGATAGGGATAGGTGGTAGACGAGGACAGGGACTTTCTGACCACTGGAGCATCAGCTGCAGAACAATATAAGATTACTCAAACATGCATGAATCAATCCAAATACAACTTTGAGTAAACTAATGATGAGAGAACACTGTTGTAACAAGGTTAAAAAGTCAGAAAACTGAATTTTGCGTAAGAGGTATCCTTTAAGCAAGGTGAGATATGTTTTTTCCAGTGCAGGATCTTTTAAATCCATTTACAAAATATGTAATCAGTAGTTAAGACTTGATAAATGCAGCCCCTGCGACATATTACAAATTTCCTGTCAATTTTTACTGGCCTTGCTGACGTAAAACTAAATCTTGAGCTGAAATACCCTGCCCCTGTGTAGATTATGTAATATATATACTAATGAATAAGTAGCTTCCTATTTAAATAATGTGTAGAGCTTGGCAATATATTGAATTTTAGATAATAATGTGAAGGTTGTTCTAAAAATATGCAACAAATTGAATATTGAGTATAATGTGCAGTAAAAACATGCTACAAAAGAAATAACTTACAATGAAAATTAAATAAGTGATGCTGTACTTTCTTAAAGACAAGGCAAGTTTAAATATATACTGCATCAGAATTTGTGCATTAAGCATTTCAAAGAGCTTTATGCAACAGGAAAATGAGTTTGTAATTGAAGATTGCTGCACTTTAGCGATTAATTTGATAAATATTTGTTTGATATTTAAACACATTAGAAAGACAATGGGAAATCAAGGGACTATTTGTGCCTAGAATTGGGAATATTTTACTTTGTTTGAGTAGGTTTTGATGGTTTGCCAACAGAACAAGTATAAAATATCTCATTTTACTTAAAGAAAAATAGACACTAATAAATCCGGAAGCCAATGCAACGGTTTTAGATAAATTTTGTGTTTTTTAGTGAACAAAATGTAAATTCCAAATCTATATATGTTGCAGTTTATTACTAAATACAATACAAAACAATACAATAAGTCTCCTTTAAAAGTCTTTCTGTGTGATAAAGGTATTCGGAAAAAGGCATGTATATAAAATTAGAAATGCACTATGACATCAAACCAGTCATTAACAATTAATCAATGCATCTCCTCGTTACATTTCAGGACCATACTGTAGCTGTGGCATGTCTCCTGTGTGAGCATTAATTTACCTTTCTCCTGCTCAAAATGCAAATCACATTCCATTGTCATAAATCACATGTCCAGGTTAAGCAGCAATGCGTGTGTGTATCGGGTGTGTGTGTGTCACATGTGTGTGTCTGTCCAGTGCTCCAGATGTCTCGCTTTGCCTCCACCTTCAGTCTGAGGCGCTGCAGTGATCCAACTGGGGATGTCCAGATATTTTGCGAAACGATGAGTGTGATTATTCAAGTCACTATATAATCACTAGGAAAAAAGAATAATATTAATAGCAAAATTAGGTCTTTTAGTTGACGCCATAGAAGCTAGTAATATGAAATATATGAGTTCCAGTTTTTATATTGCCCTGTTTATATAAAATAATTGGCTGACACTTTAATATCCCAGATAAATGTGTGACGCGATGCCACAGCAGTTAGCACTCTGGCCTCATAACAAGAAGGTCCTGGGTTTGGCTCCTGAGCCTTTCTATGTGAAGCTTGCATGTTCTCTCTGTGTTCAGTAGATCACTCCCAGAAATACACATGGGAAATGGCTGTGAAGCTAGGATCTGGTAGAAGCATTATGAATTTAAAATTCCTGCCAATAATCTTTTATCACAAAGCTCAACTGACAGATATTGGTATTCCCGAAATGTGCCGATTTTAAAAACAAATTTCTGTCTTTCAATCTTTAAAATATATACAATTTTGAAAGCAAAAGTAAGTTAAGTATTTGAAGTCACTCAAATAAATGTATCAAAATGTTTGTGTCTTATCAAGGTTTCTGCATTCACAAAGTTTGATTTATAAGTAGAAGTCTTCAAAGTAGTCATCATCAATCATCAATCAGATTGAAATGACTTCGGATGAGAGTCGAAACGTCTTGATCTTCGGAAACACTGTCCAGATGACTACTTTGAAGACTTCTACTATGGATCATCCTGGATGAATGAGGGACTACACCGTTTTGATTTATAAGATTAGTCTCAAATTTGAGTAAAAGTGATACAAAATGAAACATTTCACTGTTTATGGTTGTAGTCAAAGTAACCATGAATAAAAGGCTCTGTGCACAGAATGGCAGTTAGCCCGTTTATAATCAAAATAGTCAACTTACGTACTTATGAGTATTTCCTCTTCAGTTCATTTCTTCGAGGTTTTCACTACATCAGTCTAAACAGTAAGTTGTGGTCAGCATCTCCAAAACATCTTACTGACTTTACAAATCAAATGTTTGTGTCTAAATGCTAACAAGAAATGTTCATAAGTACAGACATTAGCTATTTTGAATATAAACTAACTGACATGCCATAGATGCAGTCGGCAATGCGTCAAATTTAGGGGCGTGGCCTGCAAGAATTTTTGGGAACTGCAACTTTCTCACTCTTAAGACACTTCCTGGCGATTTGAGTGTATTTTCAATTATTTCAGGCCCAGTCACAACTAAGTCTTGATGGAAGTTGTTGAAGTGGTGTTATCTCAGAAATGTAAACAGATTGTGCTGTAGATTTTAAAAACACCTAGTGGCACTAGCATCACTTTAGCATCTAGCTAGCATTTAGCCCACAGCTGCTGTTAGCATAGTTAGATATACAATATTTAGAAACTTGGATTGTTACATCTCTCATCTTTATTTAACACAGTGTATTTCCTTAAGTCCACATTTGCTGGTGTAGTTGTTGGGTAGTTGGTTTGATTCACTGTTATTGTTTTCCAATAGCACCTTTCTGTTGCCGACTGTATCTATGCACAGAGTATATTGCTAAATCAAGATCATTTGTCTTTTGTCCTACTTGTCACACTAAAGCTGAATATTGTGACATCCCTGGTGTGTATCATGCTTGTGTGTGCGTGTGTGTCACATGTGTGTGTGTCTGTCCTGTGCTCCAGATGTCTCGCTCTGCCTCCACCTTCAGTCTGAGCGACTCTTCCAAAGGCGGTGCAGTGGTGCAGCGCTCCAACTCCCTGGACCACCCCCCGCTCCGAGCCCGCGTGCCAGTGTGTGTGCGCATGCCCGAGCCCGCCCTCCCGCGTAGCCCCCTGCTCGACAAAACCCCCCACAGCCCGGCCTTCTACCCCCGAAACATGTCCCACAGCAACTCCACCTCCATCCTTCACGCCCCGCTCGGTTCTCTCTCTCCGTCTGGGCCTGTTTCTGCCTCCACTCCATCTGCCAGAAACTCCTCCCAGGTCCAACCCAAACCGGCCCAGGTCCAAGCCAAACCAGCCCATCCTAAAACGGTGAAATACCCCTCGTGGCACGTCCCCTCAGCGGGTTACAAGGCCGCCCACGATGCCTTCAGCTCTCAGACTAATTCGGCCGGGTGTGTGGAGCAGCGCAGGTCCGTGCTGGCCAGTCCTCGTAAGGAGACCCTTCTGTAGACCGACCCGGGACCCTGATGTGAGCAAAGATTCAGTCTGTCCACTCGGGGTTCACTGCTGTCAATCACATTAATCCACTAGTTTTCTTTTGTCTTGGGCTGTTTGACTTCATAACATCTGTTTCAATCAACTCATTTTTGAAAATCTAACAGCTTTTAATAAAGTTACCCTCATTGGAGAGCTAGTCAGAGGTGGAAATCATTTGCTGCATCCTAAAAATAAGTTCAAAATAACCCTATAAGATGTTTCATAGCAGTTGAACTGGTTTAAACGGCATAAAATATCACCATTTATTACCTATATTTCCTTTTTTTCTTCCCAAGAGCGTGTACACAGCCAAGCCCACCCTGCCAAAACAATAAACCTAGGGGAAACAATTTGAGTTTGTAAATTGATTAAAAAAACATGTTGCAGCATAAGTTTAACTAAATTGTTTATGCTTGAAAATATATCTACACTTAAAAAATAAAATTTAAAAGGCAACAAAATAAATGAAGTTTTTAAACAGTTTAATTGGGATTATACTGATGGGTCTCTTCACAAAATTTGATCAGTTTCCTCTTGGATATCTTGCTAATGTATCTGTTCTGGTGGAAATTACTCTGCAATGCTCTTGACTGTCTAAAAATAACTATATTTAACTCGAGCATTGCGGCTAAATGCTGTTAGCATACTGTCACGTCTCACTCCAAAGCTTAAAGGTGCAATGTGTAACTTACTGAAGGTGAAACGTTGACTGCACAGTTTAATAGAAAGAGAAAGTTAAAATCATTTTTTGGGACATTCCCAATGAGGATATGCATGTTTTATGCTAGAATATCAAAAAATACAGCAAAAGGAACAGCTTTTCCATGGAAACATACAAAGAGAGACCCTGCTCTGACCCAAATAACAGCCCATTTTGTGACAATGCAAGGTTACTTACAATAAAAACACAGATTTATTTAGTGCAACAAAGACCCATATATGACAAAAACATGCTTTTGTTTATGTCTATTTTTGGTCAAAAAGTTACACAGTGCAGCTTTAAAACATCGTGGTGAACAATTTGGAGGCTCAGAATGTATTTGGTAACTGAGCAGAACAAGTAGACAGAAGTAATAACTTTAAAATGTATTATTCTGTTTACATTGTAAGAAAGCAAAAATTTGATATGCTACATTTTAAGTTGGCTAAGGTTTATATTCCCAGTATTAGAGGTGTGCCGTATATCGAAATTTAGATAACATTGTGATTGTTGTCTAAAGTTAACTACAGCCGTATTAGTTTGATTATTACACATCAAATAATATATTTAAAGACATGTTTGAACGTTTTCTTGTTAGTTTGACTTAATATCGTCAGAATATTGTGATCGAGATATGCCAAAAATACTGGGATATCTACTTTTATCAATATCACACAGCTCTACCCAGTATTAAAACTAAATTGAATTCTATCAAATGGGCAGAAGTTTTACATTTTCCTTTTCATCCAGGTAGTTTCCTCAGTTCATCCAGATATATTGTTTTATTGTTGCTGAAACTATTTAGATGAAATATATGCATATTGTGATATAAATCATTTTGCAGCCACAGCAGCGATGTATTTTTAGTTCTTTACTCCGACTGGCTCTCCAGACAGGGACCACTAATCATGTAATGGGGTGCGACAATAAAACTCAAATGTTATAAATTGGACGACTGCAGTTGTAAGAAAATGCGTTCCTTGCATCTTTAGTCACATTTCATACAATACTTTCCTCTGTGGGTGACATGAGGCTTTAAAAATCCATGTTGTCGCATCCCTCCTGCTTAATTCACTAATCGAAACAACTAAAATACTTAAATATTCAAATGTAATGTCCTTAGAACCACATGTTACAGTGAGTTGATCTGAAATGGTTGATGGTTTATTGTTTTGGTGGTGGCTGGACACTTGGTGGTGATTTAAACTGACACTGGAGTATGATGGGGACAAGGGAGTAAATTGAAATCTGCTGTGATTTTTGCATCTAATAATATTATTTTTTTGTGTTATGTATTTATTCAGGTTAGAGTGTAGTCATTTAGTTGATTAATCGATGTAGTCTCAACCAAAATACCTAGTCGAGGTATGCAAACATAAAATAATAGAGTATTATTTTTTCACGAAAAGGTACAAAAAGAAGCAAACTAAATAAAATTTTAAAACGTGAAACTAGTAACATATAGACTTTATATTTTTCTGGCAAACCTTCAAGAAAAAGTAAAGATTGATATATCATCTGAAAATCGTTACCAGGATGCAGTTGTTAAACCTTGTGAAGAGATTCTTCACAAGGTTTCCAAAGAAACTTAAGAGTCTCCTTTAAGTTTAAAAAAAAAAAAATGTTTTTTTTTCTTTTTAAGGTTAAGGTTAAGGTACACTTTATTGTCCCCATAGGGAAATTTGTCCTCTGCATTTGACCCATCCTTCAATGCTTCTGCAGCATCTCCTCAGGAGCAGTGATCGCCGCAGTGCAGCGCTCGGGGAATTGTTGCTAGGCTTGGTCAGGACTACTGTAGCTGGAGGATATTACCCTAACATTGGTTGGTGGGGGAAACCGGAGTGCCCGGAGAAAACCCACCCAGACACGGGAGAAACATGCAAACTCCACACAGAAAGGCCCGGCCGTGCGGGAATCGAACTCGCGACCTTCTTGCTGTGAGGCAAGAGCGCTAACCGCTCAGCCACCGTGCCGCCTTAGACAGGAGTGTTTCTTTACCTGCTTTACATGTTTCAGCTACTTCCTGTACCAACCAATGACGCTTCTGAGATACACTCCTGTCTGACACAAAGAAAAACATTTTTTTTGAAACTGCAGATGTTAATGTTTGTCAAAATCGCCCAAACCAAATGGTAGAGATTTATACAGAACATCAACAAAATCAAAAGAATGGAATTAGCTGAAGATTTGGGACCAAATCATTGGTCTAAATCTGCTGTTTTAGTTATAAATTCAGTTCTATACAATTTGTTGATTTTGCTTGAACTCGGCAATTAGCCTATTTAGTTGATTAATCGATTAATGGGACAGGTCTTTAGTCGACCACGAATTTTTTTAGTTTATTAATGACCTTTTTTTTTTTTTTTTTTTTTTTTGTCTTATTGATGAGGATATGAATTGTAGTTCTGCAGTTAAAATGTCATACATCTCCAAATGTTGTTAGAAAACAAGTTAGTGAAGCTCCACACTTTTACCACGACAACAGAAAATGATTGATTGTTTGCATTTCGCCACATAAAAATTATTTGTGTAAAACAAAAACTGCAGGGATTAGAACTAGTCAGTAAAAAGCAAAAAAGTATTTTTTTTTCTATTGTGTTGTTCGCAAGTTTGTCTCAGTCAGAATGTTTAGAAGCATTTAAAAAATAAAATAATTTCAGTGCATAACCTTTATAATCACAATACTAAAATTTGATATTGCGATATCCCTACATCTGACTAAAGGCTTTTTCACACCAACACAACTCCCAGTCGTTGTCGGTAGGGAGGAGCGACGCACCGTCTGTTCTAGTCTCTTTGGGGCGCATTGATGTAAAAAAGCCTTCGCACAAACACAATCCAAGCAGCCAACAGTCGGCGAACAAATGCCGAGTGAGCATGCGCGTGACGTAACGCTTGACGAAAAAGACAAAACAGAAGTTGTGCGTGAGTAGTTGTCAAACTCTGTGGCGAACAGATTTCTATCTTACCTCACGGATTAGGCTAAACTTCTATTTCCCGCTACAGTCCAGCCTTCGTACTACAGCTGTACTCCTCCATCTTTGTTTTCCTCGGACCAAGTAGTAGCCATTCTTCTCCGTACTTACGTCTCGTTTGAACCCGGCAAATAACAACAATCCATGCTCGGGTAAATACTGTTTTCCATAAGCGGCATTTTCGGTTTTCCGCACCATTTTCTTGCACACTGATTCGCTAGCCACGGGCCAATCAAACAGTCACATATGCGGCAACTACCGACCGCTGACGATGCCGACTTTACGAGCAAGTCTTCAAAACCTCGCCTCCACGACGTGCTCCGCGCTCCTCTGACCCCTCGACAGTGCCATTCACACCAAACACACGTGAGCCGCCTGTCGGCAGAAGTTGCCAAACCGGTTCAGACGGGCGACCCTCGGCTTGGTGTGAAAGACCCTTAATGCAAATGTGCTGGAGACAATGTTAAAAGGCCAATAAAAGTACAAAATGTATAATTATTTGTACCTAATAGTCATCACATTCAGGCATAAATCTCACATTTTGCATAGACGTTGTGATAGGTCTGACTAATGCTGCTGCGAGTCCACAGAAGAATGACCTATCGAGCTAAACGCGTGGTTCGGCGGTATTTCGACGAGTTGCTCTGAGTGTTTGGGCCGGCGTACACTCGCACAGACCAGTCAAAAGAAAATGTCAATGTATTCAGAGAGGAGCGGCGGACTCCTGACGCGCTAATGTGAGGTGGCAGGTCGACCCGAGACAGACACAGAGCAGAGTGAGATGACCCGCCCCGACCGCACGTTTACCCACAACAGGGCACACAGGCCAGGGCTTCAGTGCACATTTTTATTAGATCAGGTTAGCGGCTCAGTTATGATCCAATAAAGCAGTAAATAATCTCAATGTTTGCGGTTTAGCTTATAGATTAGATATGGCTTTGCTTCTGAATTATTCACATTTATAAATAATATTAACTGTACACTTATTAAAAGACATAATTTCGGCCCGTGCATGCGTAGTTGCGCTAATAGGTACGAAGTGGGCAGACAGGACCTTTTGGATTAATTTCAATGTGAATAGAAACATTAACAAGATATCTGTTCTTGGAGAAATTGATTTAAATTTGTTATTGTAAACATTCCAGTAAACTTTTTAATATATTTTCAGCACTGATTATTTCTTCTGTGAAATGCAGCACTGACTCATTGCAAGGCTATGTGATCGGTCAATTCACAAAGACAATTTAGAAAAGGTAATAATAAATTCAATCTAACCATCAAACTTATTTCATAAACTCGAAGCAATGGAAATGTATTAATCATCAAATCAAATATCTTCCATAATTGGAAAATTGGAATAACTGACCAGTCCTACATCATGTATTTAGAACAAATAGGCAAAGCTTCACATCTGTATACAGTGGTCCCTCGCTCTATCGCGGTTCTCTTTTCACGGCTTTGCTGTTCGCGGAATTTTTTTTCGTGCAATTTTGCTTTTTTTTTTTTTTTTTTTTTGCAGTGCACGGCCCTATGCACGTCCGCTGTAAGCGTGCTTTTCTCTCAAACTCACTGTTTGTGGATTGTGTGACATTGCAGCGTTCACAGGCAACAGCACAGAAGCTCTTTTAGAAAATTTTAGACAGTTTGGATCATGCAGGGGAAGCTGACCTGACGCTCAGATGTTTCTCCAGGTGAGGATTTGACTCTTTGAGCTCGTAGTTACGATGATAAGTTTGTTCACGCTGGAATGTGTAGTTCAGAAAAGTGTTTGAGGAGCGTGTTGTGGCTTCGCTAGAGTCCGGATGTGTTTCGTGTCAGCTCTGAACCCGTTGATCCGTGGCTCTGCGGTCGGCTGTGGAGCACAGCGGGACGGGCAACGTACCCAAAAGCAGAGCAGGTGAACACGCACAGCACCGACCCTCTTTAAGCGGTCACAAAACGACTCGCGCTGTTGTATCTCGCAGTGAATCATGTGTTCAGCACATTAAACAAAAGACACTAAACATCATAACCAGGCAGGTTATCAACTGAAATTACTGGTAAAAAATTAAGATCACTACTTCGCGGGTTTCGACTTTCATGGGTTATTTTTGGAACATAACCCCCGCGATAAACGAGAGACCACTGTATATCTTCCATAATTGTAGTAATACTGATTACAATTAGAATTATGACCAGTCCTACATCATGTATTCTTAGGACAAATAGACAAAGCTTCACAGCTGTCTATTTGCAGATGTCAGGTTATCAAAACAGCATGTAGGAACAAGTATGTTTCATGAGCTCATGTCACACACTACAACATTTGAGCCAAGCTAGTTTCAAACATTTGTTTGAATTGAAAGTATGATTTTTATCCAAGTCGGGTTGGTCTTCTGTTCATGTAAGTTAACCCTTTAAGCTCCAAAGTAACAATTCTTTATCAAGTCAATCTAGCTTATGTCTCCAAACTCCAAATTTTCTTTCTGATAAATTTCAGTAGGGTGAATTAATTCCAGACTCTACTCTGTACCAGTGATATATCAGTTTGATTATCCAGGATAAAGTTTAAAGTCTCTGTATTTACTTGCTTTGATTTCAAATGAAAAACTCATGCGCCTGAAGTCCTAATTCAGTTTAATGCACCTCAAAAACCTTCCAGGAGTAAAACTTCACTTATAATTCATCATGTAGCTCTACATCACAGTCACACATCAGAGACAGGCCTATAGCTTTCAGTCATTTCCTTTGGCATGTGACAGCAGTGCACTGATGTCATGTCTGGTCTGAAAGCCAATCTCGGCTGTGCCCTCTGGAGAAGAAAATGACTAACCATCCGCCTACATATCATTACTCGAGCGGGTAAACACATGTATGCTGCGACAAGCCATAACCCAACTGTGCATCAGCCAGCAGCTCTGACATGATTGGCACGCATGTCTTACTCCTGGTCCTACTTGAGAGAGATTTCTGCGGCGTACGAGATGCTGATGGAAACATTATGTAATCGCTGTTTTGCATTTGCAACAGAAAGTAAAAGCAATATGCAAATGTGCTGCATTAACATGAGGCGTGAGTCACTTGAGCAAACAAGCTCGTGGCCTCATAAGTGCAGACTTGTACAGTAATGGCAAAGGTTTCAAAAGTGGTCGTCTCAACTTGGGTTTAAGAGGAAACTTATCAAACTTGTTTACTGCAAGTTTGGTCAAATCATCAATTATTTGGATGGGTTTTTGAATCAAGCAGCCAATCTTCTGTTAGTAGGGCTTTTGTGTAGCCCAAAATCACAACAATGGTCGTCTCTGAGGACTTACCAACATTGTTAATTTAGCAAACTTGAGTGATAGAAAATAAAATAATAGCATTCAATAAACTAATAAACATTCAGAGACAGTAGGGGTGTGAATTGCCATGAATCTGGCGATTCGATTCGTATCACGATACACACGTCACGATTCGATTAATCCCGATTAATCCCGATACTGACACAAACGATTATAAATTGCAATTAATTGATAATTATTTCTGTTTTTATAGATCTATGCTATTAAATTACACTTAAAAAACAAAATTATTCGTGTGCCAAGGGTTAACATTAGATTGTCTTCTTAAAGACAGTGCTGCCCTCTACTGTCCTGGCTGAATATGCACATTTTGAACCACTATTGACATTGAATTCAGTTGAAATCAATGATATAAAAGCATCCTCATTAATATGCGTGACGTCATCAAAAGAATCGATATCGGAATTTAGTATCGATTCGAGAATCGCGGGATCGAGTATCGCGATATATCGCCGAATCGATATGTTTTGACACCCCTAAGAGACAGTGATTGATCTAGCATGTCAAAGCTGAAGTAAACCAGCAAATGAATAGACCAGACCTATTCAACTTAAGGCCCATGTCCAAAATTGACCCTCCATAGATCTGATCCGGGCCTCTCCCCATCTTCCAAATATTAAAATATGCATATTTTTCTTGTTTGAAGGATTTATTCTGGGTTTACCTTAGATCTGATTTGGTCCTGTTGTAGTTTTGGCACAACTCTTCTTTGGATATGACCAGGTTTTTGGCCTAATGCTGGTTAGACTTTGTTCAGACTTGGCTAATAGTGATCTAGTTCTTATTAATTGTTGTCTTTGTGCCTGTTTGGAAATTTTGTAGAAATTTCTTTTTTAAATTTAGTCTAACAAAGGCATCTAAATGACAAAAATGTGTAAAATGTAATTCAAGTTTATTTTTAGCCAGAAAGTTGCGCGATGGACCCGTAGACCCTCCTTCTTGACAAGAAAAAACAAGACAAATAAAAATCAGTAAAACTGTTATTTACTGAAAAGTCATATTTGATTTGATGTTTCACATACTTATGACATCTGCTCAGTTACAACTTAAACAGATTAACCAGACTAAAGTCTTGATCCTCAGCCCACTTGGACTGACACACAAGTTTCACTTTTGTTTTTCCAAGTTATGGCACTTTATATCAAAGTCAGGCAGTGCTGCACAGAATTCGCTTTTGACGTGTTATGCTTTTACTTCGTCTTTATGTGGGCGGAGCAGAATGACAGGTCACCCATATCAAACCAAGCAACAAATGGTGAAGTAGGCAAACACCTGGAGTGAAGTGTGTTTGGACAAATGAGGAGGTGGCGTGCTCTTGCAGCAGACTCTAGATAACAAAGTATAAAAACTGCAAGAATATGTAGACTGGGAGCCAAGTTTGAGCAAATATGGAGACATCCTTAAAAACTTTAACCAAGAACATGACAGTGACGACCAATAGTTTATGTAAAAGAAACACCAATCCAAGATCCAAACATTACAGATTTGAGAACTTGTCTTTGTGTGTATGAGGCTCTCAGACCTTTGTCAAAACAAAATCATGGCAGTTATTTTTATGCAAATTGGATACTTAATGGTAGTGAGGGAAATGCAGTCACAAAATAGCGAGGCAGTTAAACTCCAGTCTGGGGACACATAGTTGCCAAGTTCACTTTTTATAGCAACGTTGGGCTTCTATTTTTTACACTGTTTCTTGTAACAATTGTGGGTTTAATTTTTTTGTTCTTTCACTCCCGTGCTGGATTTTTATATCACAAAAGAAGTTGTTTTTTGAATCTGATTTGCAAAAATATATCCACTGATGAGTGAAATCTAGAAACTAGGGTTATTTTATCATTATTTATGTTAAGTATACAACTAACATATGAGCATGTTGTTAGCACTTGTTCTGCAGTAACAC
Organism: Mugilogobius chulae; assembly: GCA_038363315.1. Taxonomy (NCBI): domain Eukaryota; kingdom Metazoa; phylum Chordata; class Actinopteri; order Gobiiformes; family Gobiidae; genus Mugilogobius; species Mugilogobius chulae. The sequence continues at coordinate 26,659,337 of CM076412.1, forward strand.
ACAATTTACTAAGTGCTTATTTTAGTTGTTTGTGTTCGACATCCATTCAAAAAAATCTGAACATTGTAGCTACTAGCTAAGGATGCACCGACCCACTATTGGGATAGGATATTGGTGATCCATGAAATTTGGCTGGATTGAGTGTGCCTTTAATTGTACAAAAGACTTATTCACAGGCTGATAGTGTTCCAGAGCATCTCATAAAGATTAACATTAATTCACAAAAATTTACAGTATTTAGGTCTTGTCACAATTGCAGTTGCACGAGAAAAAAAAAAGAACGAAAATAGCTATTTCATTGCCCAGACAAGTATCGGTTTATATCAGGTATAGGCAGATACATAAAGATACTATACCCAATTTTTGCTTCCTTAAAAGGAAACCATGTACCTTTCTGGAGGTGAAAATTCAACTTCACAATTCAACACAAATAGAAAAATAATTTTTTTTTAGAAGATTCTTATTTGGAATAAATACGTTTTATGCCATATAGTGAGAAAATATAGCTTTAGCAGCTGCTTTTCCATTGAAATAAACAAGAGGAGGCCCTTGTCTTGGCCAAATAGCAGTTAATTTTGTGTCCATGCAATCCCAATCATAGTAAAACTACATTTTTTTTAATTATTATTTTCTGTCACAAATGCATCTAAACTAGAAAAACATGCTTTTATTAAAGTTTATTTTTTGGGCAAAAAAGTTACACAATGTACCTTTAAACATATAAACAAACCAAAATAATAATGTTAACTTCCTACACATCTACAGTATGCTCACCACTGTTAGGAGTGAGCTGTGTCGGTATGCTAACAGCCAATAACAGACAAACTTTGTGGATTTTGATGAATAAACAGACATTATTAGACATGGACAGGACAGTGGGATTCATTTCCCCTTAATAGATTTGTTTACAAGATATGTCTGTATTTGGGGGAATATTTTAAAGTTATTTTTTTGTTTTAAAAAAAGTATAAAATTGGTATTAGAACTGAAAAGGCTCAATCTTTGCACCCCTATTTGTTGCATTTTTCAGAGACAAGGAAGATGCTGTCTGCTCCGAGAGATAAGGAAACAGAAAGTCTGAGTTTTGTCTGTCTGCTTTTACCAAGATTTCCACATAAAGTTTTATAAATGAGACCCCCGATGACTATTTTGCCTCCTTTGTCACCGCGGACCTCTCCTGCTGTATGTGTGAGGGATTACTCTGGCACAGGCTTGTACAGTGTAGCCTGCCTGCGTGCGTTTGAGCTCAGACTTGTACAGTGCATAGTTAGCATACATCTGTCACAGCCTGTTAACCGCGGCGTCTCCTTAGGTTTGATATAAGGCTGTAGCAGGAACAGAGCGGCTGTCACGGCGCTGTGATCAGACCCTCTTTATCTCCGCCTATAAAACCACATCTGGGTAAAGTTTTGTGTGGGCAAGCATTAAATCAGTCTTAATGTGCTACGTCTCCATTGGACCTGTGCCGCAAAGACAAATATAGAAGCTGGATTTTATGACATTTACAGAAATATTTTATGGCTGTACCGGGTTTGTTAAGCATATTTTTGAAGAAGAACTCTTTTTGGTTGATGTGAAACTGAGGAGCCATTTCCCTCATTCTTCAGAGGGAATTGCTTAGAGGAGATAAACAAACCTATCTTCGGCCCACATGCATGTAAACGCATCTTGATTTAAGGCAGAAATGTTCAAAAGATTTTGAGCTTTATCTAGGACTAGACAAAATAAATTAAAACAGTGTTTTGATTCTCAATGTGGAGACTTACTAAACAATATTCGTCAAACAAACATGAACAAAAGTTAAAGACAACTCCAGGTATGTTTTTATGAGCAAATTAGTGTCTCTTTTGATACTTAGTAGTGACTCGATTCTCAATACCAAGTTCGATACCACAAAGAGAAATTAAATTGCACATTTTTATGCTAAGATGATTTTCTTTACAAAGTACAAGTGCCTACATTATTAAAGGTGATTTTCACAGTGCAAACACATTTTTTTGTTTTCATTTTGACTGCAAGTACGGCTTATAAACTTCTTTTTACAAACAACAAAAGGAAACTGGAAAGGACCACCCAACCACAACCAATCATAACGCTGCTTTCAGCTCCTGACAAGAACTAAAATTCTTCATAATTAAATTCTGAATTGCCTGAATTATTCAGACAGAACTCTGTGGTCTTTTTCCCCCCAAAATGCTGCATTTAATATATATTTTTAAAAAGAAAACACAGAGTTGACTAATTGACGACTAAAAAGTTAGTTACCCCAAGTTTAAGCACTGTTGCTCTGACTAGTTGTGATAAAGCTACTTCAGAACTCTTTAGAAAGTATCGATACCAGTTTTATTATTGATATTTTATTGATATTTTTTTTAATAGCCCTTGATGTGATGCTGTTATAGTATGATTAAAACCTAAAAAATGTGTTCTTTAAAATTAACTTGTGAATGGTAATAGTTCGTTGGGTTCTATCATCCAGCAAAAAATCAAATCCTACGCCAAAAAGGCGGAGCACATTTAGTGGCAGCAGCGTCGGAGCTCCTCTCATACTTTCACTGACACAGAAAGCCTGTGGTTACTAGTCTGATGCATCAGCCGGTTTTGTTTCACTTCGTGGAAACAGTCTGACGTTGGCTCGCTTGCTTCACAGTGGGCGAGGACTTTTTTTTTTTTTTTTTGTCAAAATCACTGCTTTTTGGTCGTTTTGTTATCCAGGAAGTAGAGGATAAACATTTGTGTCAGTGATTGTTTTGGATTGTTAATGTGATTGTTTCTATGTGGTAAACGTGGTGGTGTGGAATTTAAAGGTATAATATTATATTGTCAGTGAATATTTGATACAAGGTCAACAGAGGAGAATGTATACTGTACAGTCTGCCATTTCAACTCGAGTTGGTTTTGGCCAACGCACCACTCCGCTCTAGCTCGATGATTAGACGACCGTACTTTGGAATGTCTTTAGTCCTGCGATACCTGATCTAGTAGCTGGAGTGAAATACTGTATATAAGCTTTATGGTTACTCCTCTGAAGCTAGACCTCGTACAATAAATAATGTAGTTCACTTAAAATAGGCTTACTTGAGTAGTATTTGAATGTGTTCATGCTTGTTTGAGTTAAATTGAGTTATTTATACTGCATTCGAAAAGTCAGTGCTCAGAGAAGTTGACTTTTCACCTACCTCGGCCCAATGTTCTTCAGTTAGTAAAGTTTGTTTATGATGTAAAAAGAGAGTCAAAGGAAGTCAACTTGTTGCTCATTGTAAGAGTTTTATGTCAGTCAGTTTAAGTGACATCTCAACATTACAGAACTTCTATACTTTAAAACTGAGCTGCAGCTAGAACGCTATAGTAGAGCTCTCTGTTCAGATTGCAGACTTTTTGACCTTGTTTATGGTTCATATAGCTGTAAGCACTGGAGGTATAACAGTTAACCTTTTTCTGAAATGGCTTGTTCACTATAGCCTCAGAAAGTGGTGCCATTTTTCAACTTCAAAAGCAGCACTGTCAGTTAAACGGACCTCTTTTCATTATTGCTAATGTTTGGCCTGCCCTTCCATAACAAGTAGTGAGGAGATTAAACATTTCTGTATTTCTCTAAAGCAGAGATGGCAAAAGTACTGAAGTAAAAGCACAGTTACTTGTCTGAATAATTACTTTGGTAAAAGTTCTACCATAGCTCATGTACCTGAGTAAATCTACAAAAGTAAAACATTGCAAATTTACTCAAGTAACAAAATAAAAAGTAAAATAACAAAGTTGCTGGGCCCTATAGTGAGCCCCTTGTAATAAAATGTTATTTAATTATGTGACAAATGGAAAGGAATTGTTAGAAATTAGATCGTTTTAGAGGATTTTTAAGCTATTAAACTGAGAAAAAAAGTCTATAATACTGTATATCACAGCAGTAGAAAGTACAGATATTTAGTAAAAAAGTCACCAGAAGGGTTTGTACTCAAGTAAAGTACAGGTTAGGACTGCAACAAGTTAATCGATTAATTGTAACTAACCGATTACTTAAATTATTGTCAACTAATTTAATAATCAAATAATGGTTACCAGTTTTTTTTAGGTCTCAAAACATCTTGAGATGAGAAAACCTCGTATGAACAGCAATGATGTGTTTTTGTAATAAATCTATAACTCGAGAACCTCTCAAATGATGTTGCTCTGAATAAAGGCAGACCTAAAGTATATTTGTCCTTCTCAAGATTCCTTAAAAAGAACAAGTTATTTTTATTCTTATTGGTCACATTTTTTCCCCTATTTTCAAGTGAGAAATGCTTATAATTTTCTTCTTCGTATAAAACTACATATTTTATGCTTGTTTTGATTGGTAAATTTTATCTTAATGCAGTAAAATCACTTATGAACTTATCAAATTTTGCAAAAATCTTGTATTCAAGGGACTCCTCTGTTCGAAACAACTAATCGATTAATCGAAAGAATAATAGCCCAACTAATCGATTTCTAAATTACTCGTTAGTTGCAGCCCTAGCGTAGATACTCAAAAACACTACTTAAGTATAGTACTTGAACAAATACTTAGTTACTTGCCACCTATGACATAAAGTAACATAGACTCGCCATCTGAGATTTCCTGAACTTCAGTACAACCTATGTGTCCATGTAAAACGAACATGAATACTGCGCCTGAGTGAACCCTGAGCGTGGGCTGGCAGACGTGTGATCTCAACTGCTGCACTGTTGGTTTGGGTCCGCAGTGCTAACAGCTTTTGTCTTCGTGTAATTAAAATGAGTTTAAGCGAGTGGACTGACCTTTTGCCCTTGCCTTCAAACGGATGTCATGCGAGCTCTCTTCTCCTGCCCGGTGTAAGCACGCGCCGGAACAGAGCGGCCGCTGGTGTGGAACTGAGTTAATCGGCTGAGAAGAGACGCTCACGGGCTAGAACCATTATTCACTATTGAACTTTCAATCCTCATTGTGTCAAAATGCCCATTACAAAATGCAAAACGATTGGTATTTACATAGATTCACATGCGTTTGGATTCAGTCCTGCTCTGTCAGCGTCATGCTTTTCAGAGTCACAAAGAGAGCTTGGCATTAACATAGAAGTCTTTGTACTTTGTCTCTGAAGTCAGTAGCTCATAGTTTGAAAATGGAATACTGTTCAATGACTTTTGGAATTTTTTTTTGCTATTTTTTCACACTAGCTCCAAAAAGTGGTGAATTTCAATCTCAAAAGGCATGACTGTTGAAAAGACCCTATTATGTAAAACCAATTTTTGACAAAGCAAGGGAAATTTGTTTGTATAGCACAATTCATACACAAAGCATTTCAAAGTGCTTTACAAGGCAGAAAAAATACACGACAAAACAGCATTAGTAAAAAATATGAATAATCATCATAAAGAAGACTGTTCCAGATCTTAGCTGCAAAAACTGGAAGCTGATTGCAATGTTTAGTCCTGACTTTGGTCCATGTTTAGTCCTGACTCTGGTCCATGTTTAGTCCTGACTCTGGTCCATGTTTAGTCCTGACTCTGGTCCACGTTTAGTCCTAACTCTGGTCCGTGTTTAATCCTGACTCTGGTTCGTGTTTAATACTGACTCTGATCCATGTCTAGTCCTGACTCTGGTCAATGTTTAGTCCTGACTCTGGTCCAAGTTTAGTCCTGACTCTGGTCCACGTTTAGTCTTGACTCTGGTTCATGAGACACTAACATGTCAGAGATGTTCTTTGGTGCTAGTCCATGGAGAGACTTGAACACAAAGACCCAAGCACAGGACAAATGCGATGGTACTTCCTGGTTCTGGTCAGGACTCGAACAGCAGCATTCTGGACGTACTGCACTTTAATTGTTTTGTTGTTGTGTTATGTTGTCCAGTGGATGTTTTTTTTGTCTTAATTGTTTACATTTTATTATACTTATCAAAAAATCTAATCGGATTACAGTTCATTTTTGAGCCTTTTAACTTACACAAAGCACCTTTATTCTAATCAGTGTGGGAATCTGGAATTTCTTTTAATCCCTTTTCTCTCCTTTTTTTCTTGGATATAGAATTAAAACAAAGAAAACTATTGCTTTCTTCTAAAAATAAATGTTTTGTTTTTCTTCTTTTTTTTAGGCTCGCCTCCATTCCCCGTCCATGGTCCACCTGCCTTCAATGTTCGAGAGGAAGTACCACACGTTCAGTCGATCGAGTACGCACTTGATATGAACTCAGAAAGATAAACACAAAGACTCTACTTCCGCACAGAGAAGCAAAATGCACTGAAATGTCTCTGAGTGTTTGGAGATGAAGCTACAAACCCATCATGTGCCATATCAGGACTTTTACAAAAGGGACTATGCGACTGGAATGGTACGGCATGAAGTATTCAGGCCCCACACGTGTAAATATTACTACTTACTAAAATGAAGGATATTTGTTAACTCCTGTTGGTAGGTTTTGACTGCCAGAGGCTTTTCCAGAAGAGTATTTTAAAGTGTAAATGACAGGTTAAGCCACTAAGATTTTTCGGTTTTGGTGAGGATTGTAACGTTAGACTGTAAAAAGAGCTTACAGGTTGCTTTCATGTCATTCACAACATTCTATAGGTCAATAACAGATGGACAGCAGCTGAAATTACTGTTGTTATTCACCTTAGTCTGTCCCGCCCACTTTTGTTGGCAGTGGACTTCCTGTTTACCATCGGTTAGCCTGTAGAATTCAGTTGGTGGGTTTATTTTATTTGTCAGTACACCTGACAGACAAACAAACATGTTAGCTAACTTAACAGAGGTAAACAGGAAGTGCACTGCCAACAAAAGTGGGCACGGGCTGAATAAGGTGAATACAAAAAGTCAATACATCTAGCAGTCACAAGTTGCTAGATTGAAAATTAGTTTTTAAGGGGGAAAAACTGGCCCTTGCCCGTCATCTGGTCTTATGATGTCATCACTTTCTAAACATGAAGCCAATCTATAGATACAGTTGACATCAGAGGCCACGCCCACTAACGAACCTCCGTGAGGGAATGTTAACATTGAGAGTGGATCAGAACAACAAGCACTCACTGCTCAACAACTACAATGGCAAAAATTGAATTAAGGAGATATATTGTGCCAATTATAGATACGAAGACATGGAGATGAATAAAACGACCTAACAGCCCAAGTTTGTACAATTCAATTAGCAGCTGTGGGCTAAATACTAACTAGATGCTAACGTGATGCTAGCTCTGCCTGGCGTATTTAACATCTATAGAACAATCTGTATTTTTCTAAGATAACATCACTTTAGCAACATCCATTAAGACTTAGTAGTGACCCGAGTTGAAATAGTTGTGCTCAAACTACACTTAATTGTCAGAAATGTTTCTAAAAAGGAAAACTTGCAGTTCCCTTTAAATTCTTATTAAGTGAGAAATTCCCTCACAGCAAGCCGCATTGCCGACTGTATCTATTCCTCACCTGTTACCTAGCAACCATATTGTTAAAAAAGGCCCAAATGATAACCCTGCATCCCAATATCCTAGGGGATTATAACTTGGAATCGAATACTGTTTGACCATACAGTTTATGTTGTAAAAAGTCATATTTAAAAGGTGAAATGTACAAGAAGAGCTCTTCCTCCAGGCCACTACAAGACCACTCAAAAGTAAATATGTAGATTTTTATTATTTATATAGTGCAAAAATGACATTTAAATGACAAAACATGCTGATGCAAGTGTAGTATTTGGGTAAAAAGTTGCACAGTGCATCTTTAATAAGAGTGTTTAAATTTGCCAAATACAGCATTAACCCAAACATGTTCTCCAATATGTCTCATTAATTCACGTCAAACACTTTTTAAAATTAAAAATACCTTCGGATGTCATATGCACATAAAGTGAAACATTTCTATAGCCGTCTCAACTGAATAAACGATAAAACTTAAAATATTGCAGTGGCATGCTTAGCAAAACTGTGGCTAAAATAAGCTACTGTCAACTTCTACATCATTACTTCACAAGGTGGAACAAAGCAGTCTAATATGGCAATCTTACGGAAACCTCTATAAATGAAACAAATACAATCTAAGCTGTTTTTTGCAAAGGTTACTGAAATAGCTTTTAAATTTTGTATTTTTCTTCTTGCGTGTGACAAATGTTTACACCAAAATTATTAGTTTTAAAAAACAACCTGTCATTTGCACCTTAAGTTTAATTATAAAAGGATAATCTCTGGTCACTCAATTTAGAAACCAACTTCTGAGTGACATTTTGGAACTAGTCTCTGGTTACACTTGTATATTCTTTTGTTAAACTGGCCGCAGATGCCTTCACCGTTAAGTGTTACGGGCTGGAGTTTTGCATTCGTTCTCTCATTTTTATGTAGCCTGGTGAGAGAGAGAGAGAGAGAGGGAGCTCCATATATTCTAACTGACATTTATACTTGTTTTAATGTAGGTTTAGTCTTTATATATTATTCATAATATGTTTATTGTGATTAACCCACTGTCTTAAACTAGTGTCCAGCTTTTATAAAGCTCATATTTAAAGTGATGGTTCGACTATCTTTATGATGGAGTTTCACTGTGGCTTTAGTCTGGAGAGAGGAGCCGTGTGCGGAAACAGAAGAACACATTTATTAACACAGTCTGTACAGCAGGGCAGTGTTACATGACTGTGATGATAATGCAATTTTAACATTGGGAAGATATACAGTTTGGAATATCATGACAAAATTGTACGTACACAGCTACTGGTATTGTTTTTTGGACCATATTTGACTCAGGGTAGGTGCCGTTACCAAATATTACATTACAATGGCTAAAGAAGTAGATTGCAGTTTTTAACTCAAATTTAAAGCAATTTTAATTTAAACTAAACTCATAAGTCTCAAAAAGCAAAAATGAGAGCTACACGTATAAAATAGGTTACCGTTATATCATAATAAAGATGTTTATTTTAACTGTTATATATTTGAATTTTAAGCCTATTTTAGAGTCAAAAGTATATTTCATTAAACATAATTCTATTAAGGAGGGTGCTTTTCCACCTCTGTGTGAACAGTGAGGCTTGTAAAAAGAAATGCAATGTAAACAAAAGTCTGAATTAGCATGTTAGCCTGTTAGCGCCGCTAGCTAGCACTGCTGTTGAACCATTTTTAGAGTTAGTTTGACCACAGTCCTTCTACTATAAAGGCTAAATGAAACGTCACAGAGGTAAAACGAGTGTTACATAATGTGGTATGGAGTATTTTTATGGTTGAACTTTGAAGAGTCTCCAGAGAGCCTTTCTAGCTGCTTTGAGTGTTAGCTGTAGCATTAGCCACGAGCAGAGAACAGCTGCATCTACGGCTTCTCATTCAGGACAATACAGGGCTGAGATTTGGTAGGGTAGTACTCGATACCGATACCTGAAAAATGTGCGATGGTTTTGTGACAAATACTAGTAAAATGTAGAACTGAGTGACTTTAATACTGATGCTAAAAATGGTAATAATGAAGGCTAACAATGTGAGCAATAAAGACAGTTTAAAGTTCCTGAAATACTCAGAACTGTCAATAGTGAGCTTTTGATTATGTTAAAAATGTTGTTACCTCTTCAACAACATAATCAAAGTTGTACTTTCTTTCATTCACAAATATCTGACTGGTCCTAATGTTTCTAGCTGCAAAAATCCAAAAGCTTCAGTCCACATAGATATGTCATTATGTGGTAGTTAAACATAACAGCCATTTTAGCCTTGTCTATTGACCCTATTTTGTCCCGCTACTTTTCTAGGACATGCACTTCCTGTTTAGCTGCATTTAGCCTGTAGATTTCAGTCGATGGTTTATTTTAACTGTCATTATATTTAATTAAAATTGCCCACAAGACAGACAACAAACACGTTAGCTACTTAACAGAGCTAAACAGGAATGCATTTCCAAGCCAAGTGGCGGACAAAATAGGGTCAATACTGATTTGTCCAATATTAACCTAGAATAAGACTGAGTTATTGTTGTTGTTTTTTGTTCAGTTGAAATTACGTTAAACAATTCTTAAATATTTTCTGTTGCAACGATCAATTCAAGCAACTTAAACAAGGCTAAAACATTTACTGTAGCTGCAAAATCATCACAAGCCTGTTTTGTAATTGACAAAATAATCCCTTATAATGTGTTAAATTTAAACGCAACTCCAGCCATGTTTTTAATGAGGAAACATAATAAAATGAAAAAAAAAAAAAAAAGTACATAATATAGGCTCTTTAAATGTGACTAAATACAAAAATACAAAAGAAGATCGACCATTATGTTGTTTTCCAGGAAAGGCTGCTGTTGCGTTTTGACTAAGCTGCTAACTGAACGCCGCATCTAACAGCCTGGTTTTAACACTTTACTGCGAAGAGAAACTGCACAAAGGATTAGTTAGTCCTGTCTCACATGTTTGCAATAAAACAAGACTGTAGCTGAGTTTGTAATCAATTGAAGTTGTTTTTTGGAGAAATTTATCAAAATTGGTCGAACATATTGGTCCCAAGCTATTAGTAGAGCTTAAAAAACCTTTAACTCACACAGGTATGACTTAAAGCATATATTCCTCTTATAATAATTAGTGTTTTTGTTCCCATGTGCGTTTACTCATCATATATTTGGGCTTTTTATGTTAAAATTGCTTTAGGTTTGGAATCACCGCTTTATGTAACGTCCCAGGTCTCCATTGGTATTAGAGCCGCAACATTAGTCATCTAATTGTGACTAGCCAACCTTAAAAATATAAAAGTAATCATTATCAGCACTGTACAGACTCTAAAACTCTGCAATGACTACATAGGCCACTTTATTGGTAAACATTCTTCATTTAGAACCTAATTATTCACATAAGACCTATCTTCCAAACATTAGAAGTATATAGTAATTTGAATAAAACCAGAGTACTTTTGTGCATTGCAAATAAAAACGGTGTCTGTCATGCACCTGACCAGAAATCACTGACCACCAAAAATATAAATGTAACTTTATGGAGGTGAAAGTCAACATCAATTAAAATATAAAGTTAAAGCCCTTTTGGACATTCAACAGTCCATTTTTTGCCATGCAAGCCATTAAGTGAAAGACTGATTTATTTTTCATTTAGTGCAAAAGAAATACAAATGACAAAAACTTTTTGTTCAAGTATGTTTTTGATCAAAAAGCTACACAGTGCACTTTAAAGGTGGTTAGCTGATTTTTTACACTGCAAACACGATATAGATTTTAAATCTCACAACTTCCCTCATAAATCCTTCGACACATGATTAATATCGCATGTAAATCATTTTGGTTGCATTTTGGCTTTTAAACTTAATTTTACAAACAACATAGTAAAATTGAAGAGGACCACTCAAGCTCAGCCAATCAGAATGCAGCTTTCAGCTCTTGATTATACTCACAGGTCTCTTTTTTTACAAAGTCCTGTATTTATATAGACTTTTAGTGGAAAACACAAAATTTACAACTAAAAAAGTTAGCTACCCCACCTTTAAAGTTGCATAGCCTTCATTATATGTTAGCATTTTATTATTTTTTTTGTATTGTAAAAGATGAATTGACATTAGACTAAAGAAATTATCAGTTGATTAGTTAATACCAAAAAAGTTATGCTCAGTCAATCTAAGCGTAGAACCATTTTCATAACTTTCAAATGCTACCAGGTCGAGTCGATCGTGTCAACATGCAAACAATGCTAGCAAGAGCTAAAAAAAGCTTTATTATTAGATTGGACGCTGGAAATAAATTTTCTCCAAAATGGATACTAAGTCTTTAGGCTATATTGATTTGAACATTTCACGAAGGACACTTGATGTTTTGTGTCTCAATGCTAATGCTACCTGTTGAGGCATAAAAAGCTCAAACAAAACATTGAAATCTTCACATTACGTTGAAACACTCTTTACTAACATTTTTATTGATTAAATTGTTTATATTTTAATAAAAGTTAGCATTAGCTAGATGCTTCATTTAGCATATTGAGTCTACTTCTTGCAAATGTTAAAATGTGCCTTCTTTCAGACTAAAGCCACACTTAAAACCTTCTTCTTGACAAATACAAGCTACATATTTAATTTTGTTTTGATGAAAGTGTTTCTCTAACCTCATCACCGTCCTCTTCAGACTTTTGTTCTGTCTTTCCAAAGGGATCCTGCTTTTCTCTTCAGTTTTTTGATATTTATGTATTTCTATAATTTTACGTCTGCTTTCTTTCTTTATGTCGTTTTTACGTTGATTAAATGCACTTAAACATGTATGATTTCTTACCGTTTTTATCACAAAAAATGTCGGCTGTAGCTGGTTTTAGATGGAACAACTTTTGTCTGAAAATAAAAGCGTCTGTTTCCACTTTTCTTTTGTCTTCTCCGTCTACGTTCAAACTGTTGTGAAAAATCTTGACCTGTTATTACTCCAAAAGATACACTCAAGATTGTCGATTATGTTTTGAAAAGAGAATTGTCGATAAAGTTGGCTTGAATACCTTCCATTATTTTCAGAGAACACTTTGTGCAACTGTGGTTCATAATACCATGGCGACTGTTGCTGCCGGGATTTTTTGTGTGGAGAAGTTTTTTTTTTTTTTGCTTTTGTCAGTGGTGACTCTTCACTTTAGGGGACCTGTTATGTAAAATTAACTTTTCTGAGTTTTGAACCATGTTAAAACTGTTCTCTCACCATTAGTTTACACACAGATTGGAGTTGTTAGCTCGACTACTATATTTTCATTATTTAAACTAATAATAACAATAGTTCTTTGGGTTTATACAACACTTTTCAAGACACCTAAAGATGCTTCACATTTTGCATTCTTCATTCACTCTGCAACCATTCACACACACCAGATCCATTATAGGCAATGTGGGTGAAGTGTCTTGCCTAAGGACACAACAACAGTCCACTCTTGTCATCCCATTGTGGCCCCTGAGGTCCCAGCAGTCTCCCATCCAAGTACTGCCCAGATCAAATCAATTTATTTTTGTGTAGCCCAAAATCACATCAGTTGTGTCTGAGGACTTTCCAAGACAGTTAATTTGGCAAACATGAATTATAGAAAATAAAATTCAGAAACAGTGATTGATCAAGCATGTCAAAGCAGATTAATAGTTTTAACAAGCAAATTAATAAGTGTCCACAGCATCCCCTGCCCTTAGACTCTCCTTCTCGGCAGGAAAAAAAAAAAAAAAAACGGGAAAAAGAGAAACCTTGAGGAGAACCACAGTGAAGAGATCCACTTCCATGGACGGACAGGTTGTAAATGTAACTAGGGATGCACCGATCCAATACGGTAACAGGTGCCGACCCAGGAAATTTAGCTGGTTCGGATATCTGATCTATGATATCGGTTCAGCTGATATCATACACTCAAGGAAAAAAGAAACATTTACATTTTTGAAAATTTCGAAAAAACAAGTACATTTGAAAAAATGGGTTAGCATCATAATTTCAGTCCATAGTAAGCTGAAGACGTGTAGCGACCGCTGCACAAGACCGCGCCAACTGGCTGGCCGTAATCTCCTTCATGCTGACGGTATTCAACCATATTGGTCATATGTTGGCTCACCCCTAACATCGCCGAGCTTGGGGCGAATGGTGCACTGCACATCGTCGTTGGACTTTGCAGAGGTGGTCCCAATGGTCCCCATTGAAAATGTCTGGGATCTGCTCAGTGTGCGTGTCCACCGACGTGAACATCCTCCCAAAACTCAGCAGCAGCTGGTGGAAGAATTAATCAACTCAGATACTACTGCCGATCCATGAGGCGACGAATAACCGCTGTCCAGGAGCCGACGGGGTCACATGAACTATTGACAGTCTGATGAAAGTCACTTTTGGTTTGGGGGTTGCTCTATTGTTTGGTTGTGTTATTGGACTCGAAAATTTGTTAACGCCGCAAGAGTTGGCCTGAGGATTAGAATGGATGTAGGGTTCATATGTAACAGGCGAATCTCAAAAATAAAATTACCCCCCCTCTTTTTTCCTTGAGTGTAGTTGTGCCTGTAATTGGACATTCATCAATCAATCAATTTTATTTGAGCAGTCAATCGAACAACATACAGGTGAATCTTATCTTGGCAATATCATTGAATAAATGCTCAAAATGAGACTAATTTACGGGCTAATGTTGACATACCACTACATGACTAATGTCTTATGTTTTGATAAGAAAAATAAGGTATTTTTGTCATTATACTAGTCTGTAGAGCCAGAGTCTGATAGCAGGGGGAAATGACTCGTCTAGCAGGACCAGGACAGGCTAATCCTGGAGGAGGACGAGCGACATCATCCGGCCCTCATCACTGGAAAAGCAGCATCTGAAACAGTTACACTTCAGGCATTGACAAGCTGATATGTCCCCTAAACTGAAAGCATATTGTTGTTTGTCCTTGTGTGTGTTGCCATAGTCGATTACTAATGTGTTTATGCGCTTGTGCAGAAGCTTCTGAGCATGCAAGTTTGTCTCTGACTCAAATTGGGGTACGATCACATTTTTTGTAATCTTACCCCTATTTATCATAGTTTTACAACAATTGCAAAATTTGAGAAAAAAAAGGACAAATAAAAATTGAAAAGTACACGTAAAACAAAAATAGGATATGACCTCTTTAAAGTGTTATCATAAACTGTTATCATTTGTCAAATTGTATCTACAGTATATTGAAGCTATTAATATTCAGTGCGTTTAAATTTTACATTGACATTCCCAGCACAGTTTAGAATCAGTGCTCTAGTTTGCCAATTGAACAACTTTGGTAATTTCTCCTCACCTCACCAAAGAAAAGCAAATCCTGGCGCGTATCGATAATTCATCCATTAACCCTCCCGAGCTGCGTCTGATTGGCTGAACGTTCTCGGAGCCGGTGCAGCGTGGGACTGTGAAACGTCATTAGCATAGCACTTTGAAGACGACTCCTCTGTACTTTATTTGATGCGAGTTGGTTTCAGAAGTTCTCCGATACTTTCCCACTGCCTCGCCCGTTCGCTCTTTACATAAGCGCCATTTTGCATTCACTTTTGGACGCCAAGTCTGTCAGATGTGAGAGCTAGCTAAACCCAAAATCAAGAAGCTACCGACTGTTTATTTAGTGAGAGTGTTGGGATTTGATGAAGTCTTTGGATGTGTGAGTGTTTGAAAAAATGACATCAACATGTTTTAGTGCAGCTCATGTTTGTGACTGAGCTGTGCAAGGTGAAGAAAGTCACAGGTATCTTCACATTCTTGACATTTCATTTTTCATGTCACGTAGACACAACAACCTTGTCCAGTCTGCTTTTATATATTGTCCATTGTCAGTGTTTCACCTTTTTTTTTTTTTTTTTTTTTACTCATCACTTTTTTTGAAGTTTTCACTTTCTCACATTTTCTACGACCTAAGTATGACCAAACAGGCAATTTTTAGAGGGCAAGACATATTTTAATGTAGAGTTTATTCTGACTATTTTTTTCCCCCAAAAGTGGCCTTGTGATCTTTGACAATTGCGGGTTCTGTTTTTTATTTTTATTTTTTGGTGGGCATTTGATGTCTTATATCCTTTATTAAAGGTGGAGTAGCTGATTTTTACACTGCAAACACAATATCTGAAACTTAATAATCTAACATGGTTAATTCAACATGTATTCATTTTTGTTGCATTTATGGCTTATAAAAGTGCTTTTTACAAACAATAAAGTGAAACTGGAGTGACCGCCCAAGCTCAGCCAATCAGAAAGCTGCATTTAGCTCCTTATTAGAACTAAAATTCTTTATTATTCAGTTCAGACAGTACTCAGAAGTCTAACCCTAACCCAAAGTTTACTAATTTACAACTAAAAAATGTTAGCTACCCCCCTTTAATATAAAAATACTATTAAAATGGCTCAAAATATTGCCGAAAAACACTTGATTTGAGGCTCAATAAGTTATGAACTTTTTGTAAATTTGGAGTTAGACTTTTTTCTCTTTTTTTTTTTCCCAACAGCTTGGTCACTTGTGTTCTGAAAATCTGGTAACACTGATTTAATGTGGGTAAGTATGGACCATTACATTTTGATAGATTCTTTAAACCATTAAATGGTGATTGGTTAGTTTGCATTCTTTGGTAAAAAAAAAAAAAAAAAACAAGCTGAAATTAATTTTCATAGACTGTACGAAAATGGAGTGATTTTGTTTAAGTTTATGATCCATTGGCTATTTTTTTTTTTTCCAATAGTTGTTAACAGTCTTTAGTTAGTTTAAATAATTATTTTGTGATATGTATTTATCCTCTCATCTTACCTAAGTTAGACCAGCAATATTCCAAGGCACACAGTTAAAAATCAGTGCTCTAGTCAATGATTTTCCACCAGTGTGCCTTGAGATACTGCCAAGTGTGCCTTGAAAAAATTAAGTCATATTTAAATATTTCATTTTTTGAAATTTAATTTATAGATTTAATTGAATAAATTTACAATTTTGAAGACGAAAACAAGACATTCACCAGCTCCAAAATAAAAGGTAATGGCAATATTTTGACATTTAATAATTCTGTTTTGATAAAAGGTTGATTTGGTAGGTGGTGTGCTGTGGAAAATTTTGACCCCAAAAGTGTACCGTGACTTAAAAAAGGTTGGGAAACACTGCTCTAGTCAACAGCTCGTAAATGGTCCTCTTACATCCAAAATCTGGTCCTAGAATTAGATCACTATACTACACTATACTACACTATACGTACACTATACGTACTATACTACACTATACTTGTGGCGCTTCTGAGGAAGGCTACAGGAAGTAAACAATGCTCCTGTCAGACCAAAAAAGTTTTTTTTTTTAGCCTTTTAGCTAGACATGAATCAATCCAAACACAGCTTTCAGTCAGTCGAACTCTGTTACAGCAGGGTTACAATCTCTTAAAAGTGGATTTTTACATAATGGATGCTTTAAACCCAATTTGAACTAAAGCAAAAAGCTTTATTGGCCGACCTGGGCAAACTGCAACTCTCCTGTTTTAATTAGGCCACCGGTAGTTGAAAAAGCCTAGTGCTCCTCTTCATATTTCTTTTTTGATTGACTTTAGGTTTGGAGCAAGTGTCTGAACATGTATTCTGAATAAATATCACAATAAATGGGTCAAATTATAGATTTAATAAAGCCTATTTTACTGTGCTTGCAGTAATCATTTGTTACACATAGGATTGTCGCCAGTCTGGACCTCCGACACTTTTCTGGATTCAACTATAAGCCTCGACTAAAAAGTAGAGGTAAAGGACAGAAATAAACGTAAATCTATTCTACAATTGTAAAGAAACGGAAAAAGAAAGAGAAAATAAATTAATATATGAATTACTTTGCATTTTTAACCTTCCAACACTCTCCACATATCCTTCTGCTACAAATCATCTCAGATCCAAATCCAGTGAAAATAAATCCATTTCTAAAACAGTTTGCTCACCTCTACTTTGCTCTTGCTCGAGTGTGTGTCCTTTTGGCCCATCTGCCCCACACTCAGCCTCCTCGGCGCATTAGTATTGCTGTGATGATGGAGATGCTTTTGTGGCCGTCCTCTCCGGCTCTTCAAAGCCCGGGGACCCTCCTGTGTGTTGCGTATGAAGCGTGGAGAGAGGAGGAGAAGTGGGGCCCAGGGCAAAGCCGGTCTGGGGAATAGCCACAATAAAGACGCTGCTTTTTTTCACCGAGGACGACACAGCGGCGGCGGACTTTCATATCTGCCTTTGTGGAGACTTCAAAGTTGGCTGAGATGGGTCTTTAGCGGTGCAGCCAAAGGGAGACGCTGAAAAGAGAGAGAGAGGGAAGGGAGGTGGACAGCAGGTGTAGAGGACAAGCGAGATGAGCTAAGTATAGAGGCTAAAAGGACACTAAAGGAACATCTGTGTTATTTTAAATCTATCATGCAATGTAGAAATAAGGGACTTTTAATATGAAAAGAGTCAAAATGTTATGTATTTGGGACGATAAATCTGACACATGGACAGAGCCAGGTTTCATTTTTTGGGCTTTTTATTACAGTGGATGTTTTCAAAATGTATTTTTTAAATGGACTTATTTATATTACTATGAACTAACCAGACATGACGTCAGAGTGGTTAGAGCTCTGGCTTCCCAATAGTTAGATTGTTTGATAGACTTTGCATGTTATTCCTATGTTTTCCCTTATCCTAGGTCAATTCTCTTCACTGAAATTGCCCTTCTTCCCAAGATCATTGTGCAAATGTTTCGAGGTCAAAAGACAAAGGGCCTCATTCATGACACGTTCTACGAACAAATTGTCTTTAGGCTCCTTATGAACATTTTTGGCATTCACAAAATTGTTCTTAAAGGAGACCTATTATGTCAAATTAACTATTCCAAGTTTTTAACTTTTTTATAATGGCTTTCCTTCACCATTAGTTTCCTCAAAGTTATATTTGAATTGATTCATGCATGTTGGAGTAATCTTGTATTGTTCTTCAGTTGGAGCTCAAGTGCTCAGAAATCCCTGTTCTCACCCACACCTATCCCCTCCCACTTTCCTGTATTTACTTGTTATAATTCAAAGATAAATACTCAAAGTGAAGTATAAATGGTTCAATACTGTCCCAGAGACACTTTCTAACAATAAAAAATAGTTTTTAAAAATCTGTTTCTTCTTACAGTTACATTTTAAAATGAGGAGGCGGGCTTATCAGTTCTGCAGTTTTGAACAGGAAGTCATAGAGCTGTTCCTATTTTTAAGTTTTTTTTTAGATCAACTTTTGTGTTTTATAATGAACAAAAGGTAAATTACTGATCTGCATATGTTCTAGTTTCTTACTAATATATAAAAAAACACACACACAACAGGTCTCCTTTAACAGAAAATGTTCGTCTGTAGGAACAAAATCTTAGCCTCAGGAGCACTTGTCAGAACAAAAAATCTGCTGTTTCAGAATTGCATTTCTTATGTAATTCAGTCAAATATTGTAATTTATACATAATTGTAGTTTATGTATTTTTTTTTTTTTTTTGTATATGAAATATATTTAGAAACAAAAAAGTTATCAGTTATGCTAAAAAGACTCCTTATTAGACCTGCAGTCGTCTGTCCCAGCCTCAGAGCCTCTGTGCTCTAACCCTCACAGGATTCAGTCCAAATGACAACAATCCAATCTCAAACGGCCACTCCTCTCCCCTACCACGTGCCAATTTCAAAACTTGTTTTTTCAACATTTTCAAAAATGTTCAAGATGGCGGACGTAGCTGATGGATTAATTTATTTGGCTCTTACTTTGGTTTTGAACAACTAAGAACCTGTCGCTGTTTTGGTGAAATTTCTGGGTTTTCTGTTGTTGGTTGACTTAGTGTTTGGAAAGTCCGATCTCGAAATTCAAACCTGGCGCTCTATTCCAAACCCTCACGTCGAAGCGTGAGGGGATGGCTATCCGCTAAAGTAAAAATTTGGCACTGACTTCGATTGGGGAATGACAGGGCCTTCTCCAGGGTTCATTTTGAAAGCAAGGCTCACTCAGACTTTGGACAAGATGGCTGAAGGGTAGGGTTAGGGTAGAGCTTGTTAACACCACACAAAAAAATTTTCAGCTGGTCAGACTTTAAACCAATAGCTTTTAAATAGCTCAATGTCAAAAACAGCTTTAATCAAAACATATTCTGACACTACAGAGTTGCGTATACAGTGGTCCCTCGCTCTATCGCGGTTCACTTTTCACGGCTTCGATGTTTCGCGAATTTTTTTTTAGTGCAATTTTGGATTTTTTTTATACAGTGCGCGGTCCTATAGACGTGTGCTGTAAGCATGCTTTCTCTCAACTCACTGTTTGGACCGTACCACACTGCAGCATTCACAGGCAACAGCACAGAAGCTCTTTTATAAAACTTTAGACAGTTTGGATCATGCAGGGGAAGCTGACCTGACGCTCGACGTTTCTCCAGGTGAGGATTTGACTCTTTGAGCTCGTAGTTACGATGATAAGTTTGTTCACGCTGGAACGTCATTTGTGTAGTTCAGAGATGTGTTTGAGGAACGTGTTGTGACTTCACTAGAGTCTAGATGTGTTTGGTGTCGGCTCTGGAGCCCGTGTGATCCGTGGTCTGCGGTCGGCTGTGGAGCGGCAGCGGGACGGGCAACGTGTCAAAAGCAGAGCAGGTGAACACACACAGCACTGTCCCTCTTTAAGCGTCACATAAACGACTCACGCTGTTGTATCTCACGGTGAATCATGTGTTCAGCGCATTATTACCTGTACAAAAGACACTAAACATCAGAACCAGGCAGGTTATCAACCGAAATTACTTAAATAAAAAGGGGGATCACTACTTCGCGGGTTTCGCCTTTCACGGGTTATTTTGGACCTAACCCCGCGATAAAAGAGGGACCACTGTATATAAATTTACCATATGATCCAGCAGTTTAATAGGTTGTTCCAATACTCCCCTACTTTTTATTTTGTTCTAATTTATTCCTATCTGGAACAAACATAGTCCAAATTTGCCATGATTTGTCCTTTGACGTTGCTTTCCAAGCTCTATAAAGTGATCGTATGTAACATAAGTGAATACCTTTTGACTCTGTGTTCTAGTCATACAACAACATTTTTTTTTCCATCTCAAACAAACACAAACTGCAGTATTCTCTATCATTCTCTCTCTTTCTCCTTCCCGAGGCTCAGAGCTGTGTTTAGGTAAATGTCCTGTTGTCTCTTGCTGATCCAGGTGGACTTCGGCTGACCTTCAGAGCGTCAATACCGGGCTCTGACGCAGATATCGACCGCTCTGATTGGATCTCACTCTCTTTCAAGCTCCTTCACAAACGCTTTGCTGCTAATTGGTTCAATGAGCTGCTCTTTCATGCACATGTGAGCGCACAAAGCCACAGGAGAGGGGCTGCACGCGGACAAAGGTTGAGGCCATGTGACATTACAATACTGTAATATAAAAAGCACCTAAAGAGCTCTTGCAGTTGTGAACACACTATTTCAGGAGTAAAGCTAGTGGCATTGTCATTCTCCAATTTAGAGGTACAGGTTACAGATAGAAAACAACTATGCACAGTGCGAGGAGAATCTGTCCTGGTTCCAATGTGATGACGACAAACTCGTTAATAAAAGCTGGATATTTACCAAAAATGTGGACTAATCACCAACTTGAGAATCTGCTGAGGACGAGAAGAAGAAGCTGTTCCAACTTGACTCTTAATGTTGTGACTGAAAGAGGCAGGGCAGTACTTTACATATTTTTCACCCTTTAACATGACTTAAACATGCTCTGCTTTGTGATTTTAGTTGCCTGACCATTCAGCCCCCTAATATGTTTGAATAGGGTCTGAACCGAAGACAGAGCCAAGGTTTTCGTCGTCCAAAGTTAGGACGATCCAATCTCAAACAGCCGCCCCCTTCGCTCTGCTCCGCAATTCTAACCGTTTCAAAACGTTCAAGATGGCGGAAGTAGCTGATAGATTATTGTTTTTGGCTCTAGCTTCAGTTTTCAACAATTTGGGAATCAATCAATCCGGAGCAGCAAACCGTGTTGAGAGCCTTTCCAATTTTTAATTAAGAAAGCAATGGCTGCTTCTAGCGCATGTTCAGTACAGTTGTTTGTGGAAGTCGGACATATTTTAGGCAAAGCACAAAGCAAATAGAAAAGCTAATGAATGCTAGAACTTTCTTCTGCTATATTTGCCGATTTAATGCAATTTTAAACTTTACGAGTTTACCTGACTTTACCCCTTGTGATTTGTATCATTATGTGGTAAACAGTGTTTTGTCTTTCACTGAGGCTATGTGGCAACACAGAAGCCTCCATGTGACAAAAAAGTAAATAAAAGTGGGTCATTGGGCTCAGGCTGTCCCCCCCAGGAACGTTTTGGGTAAAATACATACATTTTGTTGCCAATCTAATTCATTTTGTGGGATTGTGGGACCTGTAGTTAAATGTACAGTAATAATAATTTACCAAATAATCGGAATTATTCCTGCAGGCCACATGAAAGGTTTTTGAGGACCGCATTTGGCCCCCGGGCCGTGAGTTTGAGGTCCCTGGTTTATAGAATGTGTTGTTTCCACGGCAACAGAACTTGTTCAGAAAACACATTGTAACCATGGCAACAGAACTTCAGACTTCAAAGCTCTTATGACATCACACAGACACAGAGCCACATTCACAGTCAGAGTCTCGTCGCAGACAGACGTATCTACTGGTGCTCCCACAGAGTTCAGAGTTTTCACAACAAATCACAGTTTTTACTGCGTTTGGACAGTTTTACAAAAGACACAGCTTAAAGTGAAAGCAGGAAGCAGGTAAGTACGACTTCATCAGACATGGACCAAACAAAGCCCAAGACCAAGAAATCCTTCTGGGATTTCTTTAGACGTAAAAGTCAGTCCAAGAACAACAACAGGACAAAGAGGAGAACACAGAGGAACAGGATGAACTTGAGGTAAAAGCTCAACCTGAAGAAATGTCCCAGCAGATTGAGACAAACAACAGAAGTTTACTCATTGAAACAAATGGAGAAACTTCTCAGGAATCTGTTGAGGACAGAAGTAATGATCCTTTATCGGACGACTCTCCTGTTTATCGGATTCAGACACGTCTCTTTGCTATGAAGACTTAAAAGAGTTTTTGTCTTCTTTGACGAAGAGGAAGACACATCCTCAAAGAGGCAAACAGACAACGTGGAACCTAGTACTTCTTCTGAGGTTAGACCTGAGCCAGAAGAATTATCAAAGCAAAGTGACAGTGATAATAGAAGTTCACTAGTTGAGTCTCAAAAACCCATAGAAGACACAATAGAGGACGACACAGATTCAGAAACATCGTCCCTGACATCAGAGGATTTGACAGCTTTGGAACTTTTCCTCTGATGATGAATCTATATCGTCTGTTTCCTCTTACGAGTCGGCAGAGGAGTCGTCCCTTTGTGCAGAGGATTTAGACCAGTTTATGTCTTTTTCCTCTGACACATCAGACATGTCGTCCATATATTCTGAAAGACCTGAGGACACAATGTCCCTTTCCTCTGATGAATCAGAAGACAGTTCTGAGTTTGAAGAAGAGGCACCAAAGTTTAATTGGAGGAAACCGTGGAAGTCGTTCAAGGCAAAGGTCTTCCACAGATTTCCTCGTGCAAAGGGCATGGTGTGGGGTAGTATTATGATTGGAGCGTTTGCGTTGGCTGTTTTAGGAGCCATCGCATTCTTTCTGGTCATCTTATTGTAGACCCCCCCCCCAACCCCCCTCCTCTCTCCCCTCCCCTTCCCCTCTCTGACACTCCCCTCCCTTAAGTGATCCCCGCTGACTCCCAGGTAAGACTTTGTCTTACCTAAACCAGTAAAGGAGGCTGTGGTCACACTGATAGACTTGACAGGTCCGTCAGGGTGACCGCTCTAAGAACATCGAAGACACATGAGACAGGAGCCATGAAGCCGTTTGAAGGTAGTATTATGATTGGAGCGTTTGCGTTGGCTGTTTTAGGAGCCATCGCATTCCTTCTGGTCATCTTATTGTAGACCCCCCCCACCACCACCAACCCCCCTCCCCTTCCCCTCTCTGACACTCCCCTCCCTCCCCCTCAGGAGGGCTGTGGTCACACTGATAGACTTGACAGGTCCGTCAGGGTGACCGCTCTAAGAACATCGAAGACACATGAGAGAGGAGCCATGGAGCCACTTGAAGGTAGTATTATGATTGGAGCGTTTGCGTTGGCTGTTTTAGGAGCCATCGCATTCCTTCTGGTCATCTTATTGTAGACCCCCCCCCCACCCCCCACCCCCTTTTTTGACACTCCCCTCCCTTTCCCCCTCCCTCCCAACCCAGTAAAGGAGGGCTGTGGTCACACTGATAGACTTGACAGGTCCGTCAGGGTGACCGCTCTAAGAACATCGAGGACACATGAGGCAGGAGCCATGGAGCAGTTTGAAGGTAAGACATCGTCTCTAACAGCCTGACACAGATGAAACCACAACAGCAGAGTTTAGTTAAATGTGTGTAACATGGATGGCAGTGGTGCTGTTCAGGTTTCACTGAACCTGTGTTTGGACACATCTGCTGATCAGGCTTTTATTGAGCTAGAACTTTCAGATGGAACTAGGACTGGAATCATCTGCAAACAACACAGACCTGCAGAACACTGCAATGGCACGTCAACACAATGTGTTATAACATTAATAAAATGTTTACAATTGAGTAAGTGAAGTTGTATTTTTAGATTTCTAAACTCCTATGTTCATTAGTTCTTTAAAGGTTTGATCCTGTCTGGACCCTGGTCCAAAAGTTACGTTTTCGTTTAATTCACAGATTAAGCACTGGACTAAAACACATGCAGGTTAGGGAACGACTGGTGTTGGTCCTGAAAACAAACACAGAACTCAACTATTTACTTAAGAACTTCGAAGCTACATTACATATAGGTTTTCTGCCCTATTGAGTGCACCTGAATATAAGCCGCACCCGCTGGATTTAAGTAAGAAAAATGATAAAGTACCTATATAGGCCGCACTTGTTAATAGTAAGTCTATGAGAATCTATAATTTTGCTGCATTGCCTTATAAACCGCATAGTTCAAAGCTCATGAAAAAAGTAGCGGCTTATAATACAGAAATTACGGTACTTAAAGTTCCAATGCTACGGTGTTACTAAATCCCTAAATACAACATCAAGGATGTGCTGCCTCAGGAGGACACAGCACAGTATCTTAAACGTGATCCATGGACGACTTAGACGGGCCTTCTGCTACCGGTCCCCCGAGGATCTTTTAAAATTATGTATTTATTTTTTTAGTATATTATTAGTTCTTTGTACTTTAATATGAAAATACTGTGCCACTTAACCAAATATAATTCAAGCAACAAGAGCTAAAAATACGCACATTAATCAGTTGTTTGCATTGCACGTTGTTATTGGCGCTACCCAACATCGGTCCCTGCAAAAGAAAATTGTAACTGTACCGGTCCTTACAGGAAAAAGGGTTGGGGACTACTGACCTAAAGAACTGATACGAATGTGTCTCTTTACTTTGAACTGTTTTGTATATTCCACAAATTGAATCTTTTGTGTCCCAGACGAGGGCCTAGTCTTACTTGTTTCCATGGAAATCTTGAGCATTGATATATATAATATAGTCTGTTTATATGGTGTAACTGAGCTGTGACTGAATTTGAACAAGCCACAAACCATAATACGTCTATGTTAAAGATACTATTACTAATTAAAAAAAGTAATAAACACGTTACTCATAAATCCTTGCTCTAATTACCTCTCTGTCTCTCTCCTCTGCCTCCCCCTTCTGTCCCTTTAATTGCCTGTTCATTATACACCTCCCATAACTCACCTGTCTATTGGCCCTGTGGCATTTACATAGTTCTCCTCTGTCCCCAGCTCTGCCCGGATCAATGCGTGTACTCCAGACAACTGCAGCGTGCCTCCTGTTCTACAACGCAAAAAATAATAACACAGACTTAATTACAAAAGAGCTATTTCTCAAGCATCTTTAAACTTTAAACAAGCCCTGGAAGACAATATCGAGGACGCAGACGGAGGAGTGAGTGAAGGAACGCCGATCAATGTCCCAAATGAAGAAAAATGGCGCTGGGCTTGGAGTGCTTATGAAGACTTAAGCGGAGGAGAATGCCATTGACTTTTCACTAAGCACACGGCCTGTTTACAGCAGAGGAGGAAAGAAAGGCAGGTGGGTGCAGATCCAAACACGGGTACTGTAGTGGTGGGTCGTTGGATGATGTATAAGTCTCAGTATAATAAATTCTCAGAAATCAGATAAGACTGGTGAGAGCATCTATGAGGCGCTAAACCTTGTATAAAGACAAGGTTTAGCGTTGTTTATTTATTTATGTGTAGCCGAACTAAACTCAAAAGTAATAAGTTAAGGGCTCCTGAGTTCTATACTATCTCTGAAACTTTAACTCAATAATAAATAGAAATCAAATAGAGAGATTTTTTGTTTATCAACACGAGCGATGCTGTAGAAAGAGCCACCGCTAATAAACACAAACAGGGGAAACAAGTCAAAAAGAAGTTTATCACTGTGCAAAAACAAAGGTTATGCTGCTAAATCAACATTTGTGAATGAAATCTGATCCTACGACCCTGAAAAGTTACATTTGGGTTGAATAAAAAAATGGCAAGAAAAACGTTTTTTCAAGCTTTAGGAGACAGACGTCTGTCAGACTAGTTTATACCTGAATAAAACAGCTGTCGTCCTGTTTCGTTGTTTCATTTGAAGAAGTTTCTCCATGTAAGCAGATAGAGAGAAGCGCTTTCTGCATAATGTATGCGCAGAAGGGCGAAAGTGACGTCAACCAAAAGTCCCTCTAATATACTCACTGCCTATATTCCTTGTCTCACTATTAACCTTTAAGCTTTAAACAATAGCATCTTTAAACACAAATCTCTAGTCCTCAGGTCGAGAGAGAAAGTCCTTTTTTCAATTAGCTTAACTAAAGCAGCCTGTTCTCACAGAAAGCATGTCAATACCACGCAATTGTAAACAGCGTGTCACATGAAAGCTGTTTCTATATTTTGCGTGTGTATTTCGTTTCTGCCCCAGTTCATTTCAGTGGTGAATGTTAAGACATATTATTATTCATGAAGACTAACACAACACCATCCTAATCCTAAACTTAACCAACTCCAAGCCTCAGACCTAAACTTAGCCGCTAACCTCCAAAAACCTCCTGTTTGTCCCATAGACTGTATATACGGTCTATGGTTTGTCCTCAACAACATTGCGTGAAAAAAACAGGCGTGTAATTGCACGCCAAAACAGGCAGAGGGCGTCGTCATGACACGCAATTTGTCATGGCGCGCTATTTACATGAAATCCACAAGAAAACGTTGACTAAAGGGTCTAATGCAGGGGTGCTCACACTTTTCCAGCTCGCGATCTACTTTTAGTTGAGGCAAGGCCCAAAGATCTACCTATCGATTTTTCTATGTATTTTTTTTATCATTAATTAAAATTATAAGATTTTATTATAAGATTTTGTTTTTTTAATTAAACATCAGTTGTATAATACAATAACTTAATTTTACTTGAGTACATTCATTAGAAGAATTAACATGTAGGATTTTTAAACCTGTAAAATAATCTGGAAGAAAACAATGAAGCTAATTATTCTGAAAAATAAAAATCTAGTTGTTTTTTAATGTTTAACTTCATTCTAACCTCGATTGTGTCTAATAACTATGGTTTTGATCACCATGGTAACGCTCAGGGGAGGGGCTTGAAGTCAGCTTTGGCTCGCATTAAAAACAAACTCGTGAGGATTTGTTATGGCTCTACCTGTTTCCTCCCGCGGCTTTTCTGTGTCCCTGTTTCAAGTAAGTGTTCTGGGTGTCTCCGCTGTTGGCTGCAGAAAGTGTGAGCTCTGTGTGTCTGCTTAAAGCGCGTGAGCTTGGTTTCTCCGCTGTTGGTTGAGGAGCGCTTGTATACTATGGCTGTCTGGTTTTGGGCGCTTGTATTTCACGGCTGTATAGACACGTGGAGCGTGTTGTGACTTCGCTAGAGTTCGGAACATTACAGAGTGTGCGTGTTACGTGAGTCTATCGGCTCCGGAGCCCGTGCGTTCCGTGTCCCGGTGGATGGGAGGCGTGTACTGGTCTGTCTGGTTGTTAGACATGTGTGGTGCTTGCTCGAATACAGAGTGTGCGTGTAGTGAGTCTCGGCCGGTCCCTGCGTTCCTGTCCCCGCGGTTGGATGAGGAGCGCGTGTATACTCGTGAGTCTGGTTTGGGGCGCTTGTATTTCACGACTGTATAGACATGTGGAGTGTGTTGTGGCTTTGTTAGAGTTTGGAACATTACAGAGTGCGTGTTTCGTGATCTCGGCTCCGGACCCCGTGCGTTCTGTGTCCCCGCGATTGGATGTGGAGCGCGTGTATACTCGTGAGTCCCGGCTCCGGAGCCCGTGCGTCCGTGTCCCCCGCAGTTGGATGTGGGCTTTATGACGTCGCGGTCATGCTCGCGCTTTTGTAGCTCACAGTGGATCACATCAGCGCATTATTCTGTTCATTTGTACAATAGACACTAAACTCACATAACCAGGCAGGGCTTCACGATCGACTCCTCCTGCCTCCGAGAGCTGCCGGTAGCTCGCGATCGACGTATTGAGCACCCCTGGTCTAATGAGTACACGCGCTTAGCCAGCGAGTGCTAATGACTGAAGCTAACAACTGAAAACACTTCGACAAAATACTTTCCAGTTGGTCCGTCTTAACGCTCATCGCTTCTCCAGACGTGTACCAAAACAAACTCCACCTACGACTCTTGAGCTAACAGTCCAAATGCTCTTTTACCGTCAAACTTGTTAAGAAATGTTCTCTTTTTCCCTCTCATGTCCTATTTCTCCAATGCCAAGTTAACACTTGCAATCTTATGCACTTCCGGTTCACCAGGTGTCAGTACAAAGACAGACCAAGGACAGTAACAGACAGACATTGCGCTCCATTTTAATTGTAACATACTATGAACTTTTATCACTATATTATTCCTGTATTCACTTTTTATCCAGGTTACATATGGACAGTGCACCGGTATATATGGTTTTCATACACACTGCAATCCAAAGCGCTTTACAACATTAAAAATAAACATTAAAAAAAATATAAATAAGCTTAAAAATACAATAAAATGTTACATACAAATCCCAGGACATAAAACAACAAAATAAGCATGTTTTTAAAAAAAACTGTCTTAAGCCCTGATTTAAAAACTGCAAGAGTAGTGGCCTGTCTCACAGCTCAGTAGACGGTCCCCCATGTTTAGTCCTGAGGCCTCAGAGTCAGATATAGTTCATAGGGCACTAACATGTCAGAGATATACTTAGTTCATGGAGAGACTTAAACACCTTTTTTGGCAATGTTTTTTAGATGGCAAAAAGCTGCTGATATTATTGACTAATGTGGCTGTTAAAGTTCAAGTCTGAGTCATTATTACCCCCAGATTTCTAACTTGATTTGAAGGTTTAGAGAGAGAGACTGAACGTAACTGCTGACACTTTCTCTGTGTTTCTGTGGGCCAAAGATGATGACGACCAAAGTTTAGCTGGAGAAAGTTGGATACAGTGCAGAGTGAATCCACTGGCCCATACTGTATTCACCTGCTGTTAGTGACACATAGATCTGAGTGTCGTCTACATAGTTGTGCTGGCACACATTATTGTTGCTTATACTAACATGTTATTATGTTAAACATAAACTGGTGAAGTAAATACCACATTAATTGTATTTATACAAGATGGATTAATACGGCCTATACCTTACTGAGGAAAAGCAAGACACATCTCCATGGAAACAGGCAGGTGGGAACATTGCACTGTATTTATCTAAGGAGGTTGAAACAACAGGTCGACAGTGATTTTTTCCCCATTCATCACTGAAAGCACAGCAAAACAACAACATGGGGATCATTATTATAAAACTGCCACTCTCTGACATCTCTCGTTTCTAGAACATGGGGAGAAAAAAAACAAGATGGAGTCTGACAAACCCACAAGGAAAGTGTGAGGAAACATAGTTGTTAGAGGAGTCCTTCTGCAGCACTCAGCCTGACAGCTCCATTCAAGTGCACTTCCTCCCAGCCTGACCTTTTCGCACCTGCACACGAGCTAAAAGCAGCAGCAGCGCCCATGCTCGGAGGGGGGACGAGGGGGAGGTAATGGTGTGGAGTGCTGTGTGATTTTAGGCAGAAACTCGACGGTGGAAGTACTCAGACGGTGCTACTGTGACCCCTAAAAAGCCTGAGTTTTTAGTCCGAGTGGGATGTAAGGTGAGCGCTTTCTGTTTCGGCTTGTCTTGGTTTATAAAGGTGCACTGTGTTACTTTTCTTGGTGATTTGTTTATTGTTTGTCATTTGTGGAAAAATGGTTATTCGGGGTAATGCATGCACAAGGATGCAGAAGTCACATGACCGGGAAATACACGTGCTCTTGTTGACATAACCCAGCGCAGTCGGCTGTGTTTACGTGATCAGCTGCTTCTGGAGGGTCGGCTTTCTTTTCAAAAGGATAAGACTAGAGTTTAGAGCACATATTTGATCTTTAAAATGAAGAAAATACCTACTGGACATAATTCTGAGAAGAACGTCACATGCAGAGAGTCTCGATGGAGAAATACTAAACTTCCTCTCCTTTGAGTGATCCAAAAGCAAAACTGCTGTATTTCTTTATGTTTGGAGGGTTAAATATAATCTATGCTCCATGAAAGAGGCTGAATGTAATCTGCATCTGAAAGAAGAAAAGTGCTGTGCTGCCTTCTCATCTGTAACACAGCTTTTGTTGGTTTAAAGATGAAAAAGATGCTTGTCCTCATTGTTTTAAGGCCAACCCACACAAATGTGCAGCACGTCACTTGCCACGCGCCAGACCCAAGCGTCAACACTCAACACTTACTCAACACTTAATGTAGAATAACAAGTCAAATGAAAGTGGACACTTGTACGTCTCATTTGATGTACAACATGTCATGATTCCAGTTGCACAAAGTTTTTTGTGAAGCTGTGAATATTGTTTAAAATGAGAAAAAACTCCTCAGGTCGACTACAGCGATCTCAGGGAAAAATATTTATTGTGGATTCTTTCTACAGACCTGCACCTCTCTCGAACCCGTGCTTGCTCTGCCACGATGTCTGTTAAACCCAAAGAAAAAGTTGCCAAGTGGCTTCAACCAAAATTTTATTTTATTTTTTAAGGTTTTGGTTTTTCGTAACATATTGGCGTAACTAAAGGCGTGAAAACGTGCTGACTGTGCATTGTTGACATTTCATTGTATAATTATGTCTTCTTCCTAAACTGGACTACTTTAATAACGTGAATATATCAGGAGAGATGGGTAGTAGTAGACATTTTTCTCAGGAAAGGTCCGGCGGAGTGATTTACATAAAGACAAGTACTGTAGTTGTTTTTATGTGCGATAGCTTTACTTTGCTAAGTTTATCAGCTCAACAAATAAAAAAAACTCTTTAAATTGCCATGGTTGGTCACAAGATTGGCGGGAAACATTATTTTAAAATTAACTACTTGATTTTTTGTTATCGCAGTCATAAGATTGTTCGCTTCTTCTGACGGTAAAAGGATGACAAAATGAACCTTTTTTTGAACAAAAATGGTAGATTCACGTGTGTTATTTGCCAAAAAACTTCAGATTTTTGTAGTTTCAACTAGGGATGTTCATGGTGAACCGATTAACCGGTTAACTGTGACTAATGCCTTGTTCGAGTGAGACGTCTTTCACCGGTTAACTGACAGTTGCTCCGGCAGATGGCGCCAACTGCTCCTGAACAGCTCTGGCGTTTGTCGGAGAAGACACTGTTTATCTCAGAAGGACTGAGCAAACTTGCGACACTGCAGTGATTATGGACACATATCAACCATGCATGGATTATTAACTTGGATTTTATGTTGATGAAGAAAACAGACTGGGCTAGCTTGCCTGGGAAACTATCGATGTTTTTACTTGTTCAAGACAAGCTAAGGTAAGCAGCTAACGTTAGCATCAACTTTAAAACATGACTCCTTATTTGAGAGTAGTTTTATATAATACATAGTGCGAAAGTGCATTAAAACCGTGTTTATAGAGGCTTCTATTCAGACGTGTTGTGCCCAGTTTAAAGGCCTGTTGCTGACTCGTTGCTCTAAAATCACTCTCGTAGCGCTGCTGTGTCTAATTATAACACGTCCAGTGAAAATAACAGCAATAAAAAAGTACCGAGTTAACGTGTTCGGTTAACCAATTATTGACCGCGAAGAGCTCCAACTAACCGGTTAAAGAAATTTTTGAAAACGTGCATCCCTAGTTTCAACCATTCAAACTTCACTTCGATTCTCTTCATAATTTCTTACTGACAAAATGAAAAAGAAACAAACTCAGCCAACAGTTGCTCAGGGAAGTCTACTATACTGGATTCAGCCACAGCAGCAACAACACAGCATTCCTCTTAACTTCCCCATCAGGAGCAGCCAGTCATGTGACACAAACAGGAAGTGACAGCGCCTTGTTTGTGTAAATACAATCTGTCAGGACGCCAATTACAGCAGGACACCTCTTTCACCTGTCGCCACAGTCTGCGCACCCAAAATATGAATGGACATACAGTGCTTTTTGTTCATTCAGCTCACATCTCCACTTCTCCAATCTCCTTTTGGGTAATTGCCTGGTCCTAAACTTACCCGGGGCTGGTGACTCTTTTGTGTCGGAGCGAGAGAGAGAGCTGATTGTTCACAAATAAGGCTGCAGCAGATTCATCCAGGGAGCAGTGATAAGGAGCTACGTCCAGAGCCAAGAGAGAGAGAAAGAGAAAGAGAGAGAGGAAGAGAACAGTGTGTTTATATTGTGTTGGTGAATTGAAATACCAACCAAAATAAGAAAAAGCAGAATCAGCCCTTCACTTTGGGTTGCCATCACCTATGACTACAAACCAGCTTCCAGAATAGCTTTCCTTAAAGTGACAACGTTAAAAGTTGTGCAGCTTGGTGAGATGCACCACCTCGGTAAGTTGCACATACAGTAAGTCAGTAAAAGGATTATTGAAAAGTCAGACACTAAAGATCAGATATTAGATAATCATTGATACAAAATTCTGAAAAAGAAATCACATAAACATGGCACACTTTTCAAATGAGTTTG
This sequence comes from Mugilogobius chulae, assembly GCA_038363315.1. Lineage (NCBI taxonomy): Eukaryota > Metazoa > Chordata > Actinopteri > Gobiiformes > Gobiidae > Mugilogobius > Mugilogobius chulae. The sequence goes on from CM076412.1 coordinate 26,691,863, forward strand.
AGTTGTATGAGATAATAATGATAGTCATTTTCTTTGCCTTTATATTTTAGGTAACTGGTTGATGAGGCCTGGAGCATGGTTCTAGTGATAGGTTTTCTCTACCACTAAAGCAGATCAATTCAACTTAATTTTCCCAAGAGACAGACTTTCAGAGTGCCATGGTCACTGGGCGGTTTAGTCCAACAACACGTGAACAATGCTGCTAATAAATTAGGATGCAAAGTAGCTAGCCGATCTGATTCAGTAACGTTAGTCTCTAATGCTCTAGCCTCTGATTTGAATTGAAAAAATGTCTAAGCCAGCACTCGCCAAGTCTGAACCAAGACCATCATTAGGCCAAAACCAGCTGGTCCAAAGCAGAATTACCTTCAAAACTAAAATAGAACCAACTCAGGTCTAAGATACACCCAGAATTAACTCAAAAAAGAAGAAATAATGTATAGTTACAATATTTGAAAGACAGGCTGAGGTCTGGATCACATTTTTGGAGGGCCAATTTTGCCCCTGCACCTTAAGTTGAATAGGCCTGATCTACTGTGTGTTTTATTGACTAAAAAGTTTCCCTCGGTTGGAATGTTCTTTTCTGCGGAGTCCTTGTTCCCCTAACCCTTTAGTGCAGGGTTATTCAACATAAGGCCTTATAGTCTAAATCTGCAATTAGATCCGCGTTAGTATTAGTTATACCTACAGTCTTAGTTACATCTACTGTAATATTTTCTACCATTCATGTTTGCTAAATTGACAATCTTGGGAAGTTCCCTGAGACAACTGTTGTTGTAATTTTGGGCTATATACAAAAATAAATAGATTTGATTTGATAAAAATGCTCTTTCTGGTTTGATTCTGGGTTGTTTAGTCTAGTTCTTGTTCAGTTTTGAGTTACTCCAAATGAAAACAGTGATTATCGTGCACCTCTGGCCCAAAGATCACTATCCATCACCCTCAGGAAAATAAAATTGAAAAACTCTGCTTTAGTGAGGAAACCTTCCACTAGAACTATGCTCCGGGCCTTATCATATACTGTATAAAAAACATGTAAAAAGGTGTAAGGGATAAAGAAAATGAACCGAGAGGAAGGAGTATTCTAGAGGTTTACAAAATCAGGTGTAAATATGACAGCACGAGTCTAACTGATGTGGACTTGAAGTGGAACAATGGGCCTTGGACTTCACCAGATTGCTCAGTAGCTCATGTTAAACTTGCACTTCCCGTCGGCCTCTCCTGTACCTGCTGCGTGTTGCCTCAGCGCAGGAAGCTCCAGAGCCTTGCATCAGCCTTTTAATCCGCTCATTAATGAAACATGAAGCTCGCAGAATTATAATCATTGTTTAGCAACTGGAAAGCACCGTGGGCACAATTAATCTTTTCAGATGCCAATACAGCGTCGGTGCCAGCCGCGGCCGCCTCGCTCCGTCTCAACACTCAATAAAGACTCGCTAATTTATGCAGCGCTCAGACAAATGTGGCGACGTACTGCTGATGCGCTCCACACTGGACAGTCCCACCGGAGTCTGCTCGCACCAGCTGACGAGGACGAGAGGGAAGTCTGACCTCCGGAATGACACATCTACAGTAACTGCATGAAAATGAGACCAAGTGTTTTAGAGCAGTGGTTCCCAAAGTGAGGGTCGGCACCACTCGGGGGGGTCGCCAAGCAAAACCTGAGGGTCTCGAGATGATTTCAAGATATAATTTTACCATTTTATCATTTGTCTTTAAGTCGATCCCTTTTGATATGTACATTTTTTTACAGTTTTTGTAGCTATAGATACAGTCGGCATCAAAAGCCACGCCCACTAACGGAGCTCCGAGGGGGAAACTGAACATTGAGAGTGAATCAGAACAACAGCTTTATCACTTCACTGCTTAACAACTACAACAGCAAATGTGGACGTGAGGAAATATGTGTCAATTATAGACACGAAGACATGGAGATAAATAAACAGATCCAACAATGTAAATATATCCAACATGCTAACGGTAGCTGCGAACTAAATGCTAACGTGATGCTAGCGCCACCTGGTGTGTTTAAGCATCTTTTTTAACTATCTGTTTCCTCTTTTGACATGACCCCAAATCAGCAATCTCCATTTAAGCGTGGCTGTGACTCGATTTGAATTAGTTGGACTAAAATACACTTAATTTGCCAAAAAACGTCTTAAAGAGGGATATCGTTTAGCTTCCTATACTTACACATAGGAAGCTAAACGATGAGAAGCTTTGCACCTCAGCAGGCCACGCCCCAAACATGACACGTTCCCGACTTCTATACTTTTTGTAGATGTTTTGTAGCTTTGTAATAACTTTCTAAGCTTCTTTTTTTTTGCGCCCGTGGCCCATAGTGTGCACAAGCTCACTCCTCTCTCTCAGCTCCAGTCTCCATCAGCGCGGCTGCGGTTTGTTTTTGAGTTACCCTTATTTTTGTTTGGCTTGGTGGGACTGGACCCTGTTTTCACTTTTCTTTTGATATAGGTTTAGGTCTTTGGTGCTGTTGGCACCGGCTTCTACCCTGTGCAGAGTTGGCCCGGTGCCGCAGCCTTTTACACTTTTTGCCTGCCCATCAGGCTGGTTTATTCGTTACTTTTTAGTATTTTTGGACACTTGGTTTTAGGATTTTTGTGTGTCTTTTTTAACATAAAAAAAAATAAAATACCCTTTAAAAAAGAACAAGAAGATACAAAGGAAACAAAGAAAAAATTCAAACAAAAAATTGACTGAATGTCTAATTTTGTGTCTCGTGTCCTTAAAATATGTTTGGCACTTTACTGGGTCATAGCAGTAACTCAAGACAAAAGAAAACAATGAGTTAGTTCAGGTAAATAACAATAATAATGTAAAAAATACATAAATAAAATACAAACTATATCTAATACTAAGCCCCTCAATTCAACACTCAGAGTGTTATTTTTGTACTGTTTTTGAAAAGTTAGGTTTATTTAGGGTAGAATTTACAAAACCCATGTCAAAGTGGTACATTTGCCAGTATTTAATATTCCAAAACTGATTAAATCAATTATTTATGATATAAACGTATTTGTTATATTTCCAATGCTTTGTAAAGTCAAGTGTGATGTTATTGTGCAAAACTCTTCCATTAACAAAAGCCATCCATCTTCTGCTTACACCGCTTTTGTTTTATAAATATTCAAACTTGCTAAGCGCCCGGGTCAACATCACAACAATTCACTGTGTCAACTCTTGGTCAAAACATTCATGAATATGTAGAGACGAGAAGAAAGAGAAAGGATACATATTCAGCCGTATTCGGGATGTTTTGGACTTAAGATGCAGCAGCACATTAGCATACAAGTCACAACTGGGGAACGTTTGGAATGCTTTCAGCCTGGATCATTTTCTATTTGATGAATGTACAGTAAATATGTGTTTTTATTTTTGCCTGAATCAGATGCTCAAGGATTTCACTGTATATACTGGTTTTTAATGAAGAAGCAATGTTAAAGGACATGATTAAACCCAAGAAAGTAGTTTAGCAGAAATTCTCTTGTAATACATTAGCACTGTATAAAATTGACTTTATGCACAGCCAGAGCCAGTCTTGAACATGAAATAGTACAGGGAATTTGTTAGGAAATTATGGGTTAGACTTGACTGGGTAAATTACATTAAAGTGCTTGTGTGGTGCACTATATTAAGTCTTTCACTGCCAGCCCTGTTCTCACTTCCACCCTCCTTCTCCGCCAGGCCTTTTTGCTCATTTTAAGCAATATTCACAGCTCAACAAAAAAACGTGTGCATCTGGAATTATGACATGTTGTACATCAAATGAGACATACATGTGTCTTTTATTAATTGTTATTCTACATTAATCCATTCACCTTTTATAGGCATTTGAAATTCCTTGTTTTCATTAGATTTCAGCATTTGGGATAGTCCTTTTTCTAATACAAACTTCATGTTAGTGTTGTTTTCCTCTGTTCAACTTTTTTGTGAAAGAATATGAGCTACTACAATAAAAGGTTTACATGACAGGAAGAAGCACAGTACTTTTTCTACTTTCTGGGGCATGAGGAAATACAGTAGTTTTACTTACTCTGGCCACTTTTGGATTGCTCACGAATAAGGAAATTTAGTTTTTTTTTTTCTCTAAACTAGTAGCTGCAAGTGTCCAATTAGGACTGTCTTTTCTTCATTTTAAAGATCAACTATCTGCTCTAAACCTACTCAACAATGTTTTTAGTCCAAGATGTTTTACCTGTAATCTGTTTGAAAAGAAATCCGACCTCCAGACGCAGCTGATCACATAAACACTGTCGACTGCGCTGCCTAATGTCAACAAATGAGAGCCCTCTATCATCGGAAACAATAAAAGGTTTATGACGGAAATAGACGCCATTGGCACATAAAGAGTTCATGAGATTTCACACCCACAGGGATTTGGGGTTTGGGGCGTGGTTTGTTCTTAGCAGTATATTTTTAAGCATTAGTCAGTCCGACCAGATGCTTTGAGTTTGTGTTGCATGTTAAATAAACTCCTCATGTTCCACTGTTGGCCCTAAAACTTAGCAGCTTAAAACTACAAACAAAAAATAAGTACATGATAGTTTGTGTCTTTATTCACGTGGGCACTTGTTTCGTGATTTTCCAAGGCGCTGAAGTCTGAGGGTTTTTCTGTGGGTGAAGCATTTGTCCGCTGTGATGATCAAGTCCTCCAGCCAGTCCACCTGCCACAGACAAACACAAACACTGGGGTAAAGGTCAGAGGTTAGTGTGCTCTGGTCCTGCGGGGATGACAAGAGCTAGACTATCCAAATGTCACACACCACCTTTTTTACATTTGAAAACTTTGTAAGTATTTGTACTCTAATAATATTGTCTTTTAAATGTGTAGTTCCAAAGTTTCAGACATAAAAGAAGTACTCTGTTGGTTTAGTCTTTTATTTAATATATTGGCATCAGATTAAATACATTGTAATGACTGAAAGTTTGACAATAAAACATTAGAATTACAACAGAACTTTTAAACTTTCTTCAACAAACAGGTAGAAGTGACAATAGGAAGAAACAAACTTTGTGTCTTTGTGGAGTAATTTGCCAGATGACTTCCCTCATGGCATTATAAAGCCACCATCTGTGAAAACAAAAGACAAGTAGCATTTAGATCTGTAAATAAGTAAACTTTTTTGGTATAAAGTATATTGTTAATGCAGAGAGATAAAGTCTGTTTATGAACGGATCTTATCTATTAGATTTGGTCAAACAAAAAGTGGTGCAGAGCTTAAAACATGAAGCGACTGTTCTAAGAGTTGCTTGTCCCTCACTGTGTCAGATGTGAAAGTTACAGGCTAAGAGAAGGAGAGCTGTTGATTGTTCAAAACTAGGGATGGAAAAAAATCGATTGAAAACTTCAAAACTCGATCGAGGATGCAGCAATGGAATCGAAAGGCCAGAATCAGTTTTTCTCTTGCAGCCACTGACTTACACACACTCTGTATTTGTATAATACACACAATAATACAAGAATAGTCACAATGTTTGAATTAACTTGTGCATGACCTGAATGTGCATTATTATGTTGTGTTAAGAGCTGACAGGTCATTGGTGGATGGACCACTAAATATGGACACTAAATATAACTGTTTACTGTTTGAATGTTGACAAAAAACACTAGTTCTAAGCTCTAGCAACAGTAGCTTTTCTAAAAAGTCATGTATTATGGTTTATTTTGTGTCTTAAGATAAAAAAGTGAATATAGATAAACTAACAAAATCAAACAAAATCGAAAATTGTGGCTGCAAAATCGAAAAATTAATAAAATCGTGACTTAAAGGTGTTGTAGCACAAATTAGGTTTTAAATCTGACAACTTCCTCTCCAAAATCCTTCGACACATGATTCATATCAACATGTATTAATTTTAGTTGCATTTATAGCTTATAAACTTCATTTTACAAACAACAAAGTGAAACTGGAGTGACCACCTCAAGCTCAGCCAATCAGAAAGCTGCATTCAGCTCCTGATTAGAACAAAAATTCTTTATTATTCAGGTCAGACATTACTCTGAGGTCTCATTTTTTCACAAAGTGTTGTATTTACTGTATACATTTTAGTGGAAAGCACAAAGTTTACTAATTTACAACTAAAAAGTTACCCCACCTTTAAGTGTCCCATCCCATATTCCAAACGTAGAGAAGTGTCTCATACCAAAGCTTTTGGCTGGTAGAGTCATGCACATTTGGGGGTATTTTGTTTTATTTTGTCCCAAAACAGGCCATCTGGTCTCCTTATGTGAAAGAAACAATGTGCACTGATCTATGAGCAAATTGAGAATCAAAGCAGAACTAAGTAACATTTTACCTCGGTAAATGTCTTGGTGATAATGGTTAACATATGTATTGTGGGACATTTGAAGTCTTAGTTGTCTCTTGTACGTAATACAGTAGCTCCCACACTCCCTTCCCAACACATTCAAGACCCGAATTTCTCTCTGGCTCTTTGACTTTTTAATTTAGCAGTGTAAAATGTGTTTGGAGATGATTTTTGGAGCCTTATTTTAATCTTAAAGTTACGCAAAAATCAGAAAAACGAATAAAGTTGAGTTGCGATTTATCTTCTCTTCTTTCCAACACGAATACAAATACAAAATATGACATACTTTGAGTTAAATTCATGACTGTGACGTAGCAAACATATTGTAAAAAAGCTCCAAAATCTACACAAATGACACTATAGTTACAATTTTTATGCTTGGTAACACTTTTATTTGAGTTGTGTGTACATTTTCTCTGCAAAGATAACGCTAATTCTCTGTAAATTCTCTCTTATGCTTTATGTTTTGCTGGAAAGTGAAACCTTCCCTGTCACACACTCTTAAAATGCTGTAAAGAAACACCCTTAAATCCCTTAGCACAGATGATTGACAGCTAATAGAAGCACACGTAAAGCTAACGTCAGACCACTCTCAGGGTTCACGTGAGACAAAAGCCTCGGACAGGAGCACACTGGTCATACATTAGGACATTCTGACATTACATTTGTATTGAGGCTAATTGTTCTGCGGTTCGGAGACATGTTAATGGTCTGAGATGACAGAATAATCAGACCTTTTAGATGTATGAACGGTGGAGTGAACTGACGGATGGAGCAGAATGGACAAGGAACCTTTTTCTTCTTTTTTTTCTTACTACTGTTGTGACAGTTACTACTACTACTACCTGGGGATGTTCTTTTATTAGTTTTTATAGTTATGGTCATTGTGAGAAAAAAAATTATTCAGTGATTGTTCATGGTTGGAGATGTCACAATCAAATTTTAGAATCACAATTTTTGTGAAAGAAGAAATAATTATTCTTATCATTATTCATGATTATCGGCACAGATAAAGAACGCATAACATGTAATTTTTTTAAACAAAATTTGTGTGATTTTATTAGCTGACAGTGACAATACATTGATTATACTATACAATTATGATTTAGAATTTTAAAAATATATATGCAATATTTTTATTTAAGGATGAAGAAATAGTAATTTAATGCTTTAAATAAAAACTGTACTTTCCATAGTACATTGTACCTTTAATGATTCCTTTAATTGAATTAACTAATAATATATTATATGCAACTACGTGACTCATGGAGACGTCAAACCATGTTTGTTTTTCCTTCGTGGTCTACATTAGCGGTCTCCAACTTTTTTCAATATGAGAAGTACTTTAGCAAATCAACACTAGCGATGAGCTACTACTTTAGCTTAAAAAGGGGAAAATTAGATGCATATAAGAAATATTAGGCATCTAAACACACATTTAATAACTATAATTTTAGTAATTAAGTGTATTTTGTATGATCCAAAATTCTTTTAGGAGCTGCTGGACAGGTGGTGGCGAGCTATGGTAGTTTCCGAGCTACAAGCTGAAGACCCCTGGTCTACGCTGATACTTAAAGCAAAGGTGTTCAGGCCTTCTCTGTATCCGCCTCTAAGCTCTGCCTCCTCATGTCCAAACTGTCCTTCAATCCCAAACTGTCCCTTGTCTTAAAAGCAGAACTAAGTAACATTTTATCTTGTTAAATGTCTTTATAACGGCACGTATTTTCAGGACATTTGAAAATACATCTGCGTCGGTTTTCTCAGCTGAAATTAAGCATCTGCAGTTTCTGAATCCCAACCCGACACCAGCTCTCTTGAGAAAGACTGGCATGTTGATTTTTTTTTCTTTTTTTTTTAATTAAGCAGTGTGAAATGTGTTTGGGTGTGTTTTGGCTGTCTTTGTTGAATGCTGAATCACGTTTGATATTGTTACAGTCCAGACTCACCTGTAAAACTCGATCCCAGACACGCTCAGATCCAGTCCTGATGCAGGCCAGTTCATCCAGCAGGTCGGCCTGGAGCTCCTGCAGCTGCAGACAAAACAAACTTAGTTTAGAGATTGGCTGCTGACTCTGTCATTACCCCAGTTGTTCTGATGTGGCAGGAGATGAACTTGTGAACCTCAAGAAACTGACCTTAGTTTATGATAAAATATTAGCTAATGGAGTAAGACATTTTTGCAAAGATTCTTGTAAATAGTCAGATTTCCAACATACTACCACACTTCATATGATTTGGTCAAAGATTTGCAAAATTCTGTATCATCTGAATTCTAGTCCTTTTAACCAAAACTAGAAATGAACTTTTAACAATGTCGTATAACATTGTATTGTTTGAGAAAACAGAATAGTCATCATTGTTTTAGTAATTGTGCAAAGCTTGACCACAAATTATTCCTTAAAAAGTGCAGCTATTTTTAAAGTTTGTATCTCTTTCCAATTCAGAAAACATAACAGCCCTATAGGTGTCCTCCTGCCTCGGCGCCGCTACTTTAATAATTCATCACGCTCTGGATCCAAAAAGACTTAAATGTCCTGGAGAAATGTCAAACTGAGAAGAGAAAATAGCCAAAGCAGAGCAGAGTGTGGGCTGTGGACACCTGTCATTTTATTATAGACTGACCACTGTGCGGGTCAGACTCTGCAGAGATAGACCTGCATTTGTATCGTAAAGGAAAAGAACACATTTGGTTGATTTTTAGGCAGCCATTTTGGTGCTAAGAGCTATTCACAAAGAAAAAAGTACATTTGAGCTACAGTGCAAATAAGTAGCGTACATGAGATGAGGAAACTTTAAATCAGCATAGAAATATAAGAACACATTAGTTCAAAACATGAAGATAAAACACATTTTTAAAGGTGCTACAAAAGATTGTTCTGGTCTCTTTGGGGCGCATTGATGTAAAAAAAGCATTCACACAAACACGATCCATGCAGCCAACAGTCAGCGAACAAATGCCGAGTGACTATCGGACAAAAAAGACAAAGTTGCGCGTGAGTACTTGTCAAACTCTGTGGCGAACAGCTTTCTCATCTTACCTTTATTAAAGATTAAACTCAACTTCTATTTCCCGCTACAGTCCAGCCTTCGTACTACAGCTGGTACTCCTCCATCTTTGTCTTCTCCATACTTACGTCCGTTTGAACCCGGCAAATAACAACAATCCCAGCTCGGGTAAAACGTTTTTCCATAAGGTCATTTTCGGTTTTCTGCACTATTTTCTTGCGCACTGATTAGCTGGTTCTCCTGTGGCCACGGTCAATCAAACAGCTGCATATGCGGCAACTAGCGACCGCTGGCGATGCCGACTCTACAAGCAAGTCTTCAAAACCTCGCCTCTACTACCTGCTCCGCGCTCCTCTGATCCCCGACAGTGCTATTTACACCAACACACGTGAGCCGCCTGTTGGCAGAAGTTGCCAAGCGTTCAGATGGGCACCCTCGGCTTGGCATCCCTGGGACAATAATTTATTGGTTGTTTGTTGTTAGACAATCTGCATATTTCCTAAAATTGACCATTTCTGATTTTCCAATCCTTCTGTTTATTGACCAAATGTTTCATTGTTTGATTGTCTGAAAATTTTGTTTGCTAAATCAGCAATCATGTGAAGTCCTCTGAAATAACTGCTGTTGTGATTTTAGGCTATAGAAACTGAAATGAATTGATGACAACAGACCAACCTTAGTGGTTTGGAGAACAAGCGGGAATTATAGAGCTTCCTGGTTCAACAAGTGTGGCCTCCCATATTAAATTCCATAGGAGTTTTGAAAGAAATACATATTAAAAGTTTGAACCCGTCTTCAGGGCTAATCAGCTCTGTGGTGAGTGAGGAGGAAGACTACATTTCTGTTTAAAATCCATTTCTGCAGCTTTATAAACTACACATTTATTGAAACGTTTTGCTGAATTTTAAGTTGTAAATGTGCTTTTTAGACTTAAAACAACTGCACTATTGATCTGAGATAGCACATTACTGGCTAGCTCGCTCTTAATCTTTGAATTTTTCAAAACCCTTAAGGCACTTTACAATGGGGCAATTTACTTCTGAAACCAGGGTCATCTTCCACTCTTGGGCTAGCTAGAGCGGCAGTGTGGACTAATTCCACCTGAATAGATGAGTTTAAGAGTAAGTAATAATATGTCTATGATACTGTCAGCTCCAGCACAATCTGTGTGTGTGCTCAAGCTGGACATCTGCACGCAACATGACTCTCTGGATAAATGAGAACATATTATACAACCACTAATTTACCATGCCCACCCAAGTCTGACCCATAGTAGGGCCACATGTGATTAGCCTTCATGATCTATTAGTCATAATACAAACTGCTTTGTACTACTGAAATAAAGCAGACAGACAGTGCAGCTTCAGCTATAGCATATCTGATAGTCACATGCTGTCATAGCAGTGGTTGAAATTATAGTCAAAAAGATGAAGCAGAGAGCAAAGATTTTACGCTGAAGAGATGGAAAGCTTATTGTCATTAGCGTCATGTTAAGCCCGCCCACTTTTGCCAAACTTGCCAATCACAGCATATTGACAGACAGCCCTGCTCTGCTCAGCTGATTTGCCGAGAAACTGCAAACCCACTTCAACGGGAGCTGTGGGAACAAAACGACACCAAGTTTGCTTCTGCAGATTGTTTCTTAAAAGCTGACGAGATTGTGAAGCTGCAGATGTGTAAATGACTTGTAAATGAGTCTCTCCCGCTCGCTGCGATTTAAGGTTCCTGAGTTTAAGGTGAAAAACAAGATGGAGTCTATTTCTCTGTGGTGTGGTTTTGCTGCATCAGTGGAGGGTGTCATTAAGAGTGGTCATGGACGCCCATCTGAACCTGGTCTGTATCCATTCTCTCCTCACCGCTTTCTCTACTCTCCCCTCTCTTGTCCAGCCTCTCTCTTTTCCTCTTTCCCCTCCTACCCTTTCTCCTCTTCTTCTTTTCGCTCTCTCGCTTTTCTTCTTCACTCTCTCCTTTTCTCTTTTCACTCTCTCTTTTTAAACTTTTCTCTCTTCTTTGCCTTTTTGCTCTCTCCTTTTCCTCTTCGCTCTCTACTTTTCCTTCTTGTCTCTCCTTTTGACTTTTGCTCTCTCTTTCTTGCCTTCTTTCTTTCTCTTCTTTTCTCTCACCATTTCTCTTCGCCCTCTCCTTTCCCTCTACGCTCTCTTTTCCTTCTTGTCTCTCTCCTTTTTCCCTATTCGCTCTCTCCTTTTCTCTCTTTGTTTTCTCCTCACTGTATCCTTTTTCTCTCCTCACCCCTTTTTCTGCTTTCTTCTCTCTCTCTCCTCTTTACCTCTCCCCACACTCTTTCTCTTCCATTTAATCCCCCTTTCCCTCACACTGTCCCATCCTCGTTCTCTGCTCTTTCTTCCTTTTCTTCTTTCCCATTCTCCTCTCTCCTAAACTCTTCTTCTCAATGTCTATTCTTTCCCCTTCTTTACTCTCTTTCTCTCTCTCTCTCTCCCACTCAGTCTCTCTTCTTACTCTTCTCTTGTTCTTGTCTCTCTTTCTTTCTCCCTTTCTTCTTTCCCGCTCTATCCCCTTTTTACCCTCTTTCTCCCCCCACCCCTTCTTCTGCTCTGCTCTTTCTCTCTTTTCTTCCCTCTGCTTTCCTCTTCTCTGTCTTTCGCTCTCATTCTGATCTTTCCCTCTCTCCACTCTTTCCTTCCCTCTTTCTCAGCTTTCCATTTCTTCTCCCCTCACACTTTTCCAACCTTTTTCTCTGCTCTTTCTTCTTCTAATTCACCCTCTTCTTATCATCCTCTTTTTCGCTTCTCCCTTTCTTTTCCCCCTTTCTTCTCTTCACTCTCTTCACACTTTTGCTACTCCTCTCTACTACTTAGACCTCTTTCTTTCTTTCTTCATCCCTTCACTCTCTCCAGTTTCTCTCCTTGTCACCCTCTACCTCCGACCTCCTTCTTTCTATGCCCCCCTCTCCCCTTCCTTTTTTCTCTCTCTTGCTTTATTCTCTCTTTACCCTTCCTTCTCTCCTCTCTCTCTCTCTCTCTCTCTGTTCCCTTCCGTCTCGCTCTTGTGTGAAAATGACCCTCAGTTCCACCTGCAGCGGTGCAGAGGAGGAGGTGTCGTCCGGACGACTGGAGCAAAAACCAGGTCACATTTCTCAGAAGAATTACCAGTTTAAAAGTTTGAAGAGGAATTCTAAATAAAAAAAAAACTTTCAATCAACTCATGACGTTTAAAGTGACAGCATAGACTACATTTTTCAGTAAAGCAAAAGAACATAATTATAATCAAACTATGAATGTTAACTCTGGGGTGTTAAGTATAAATTGCGTACAAAACACTGTCTTTGTTTGTCTTTATGGTTTTCTTCCGCCTAAACTTCAACAACAAGCATTTTTACAACAAATGAGTGAATATAATATGTTCTAAAAGCTTGTATTATTATATCTTCAGAATCTTTCCGTTTCCATGACGACATTTCTTCCATAAACATCTGTATTTTGCCCACACTGTTGACTCTGCAGCTGTCCTCTTCACACAGTCATATCAGCTGAACAATGCACCATTGAAAAAGGTTAGTAAAAAGTTGAACGGTATGCAAACGTTCTCTACACTAAATGTACCAAATGCATACAGCCAACATATGTTTAATCTACAGAATATTGTGAGTAGGTAGGTTGATACTTGGACTATTGATCCTAAAGAACATTCAAAGTTCAGCAGCAGGAAACAAACAGCCTGTTATTACACAACAGTCCAACAATCCACTTTCATAACAACATTATTATTTAGGATTCATTCAGGCCAAGATGCTTGTAGACAGTTTGCGCACAGCTGCAAAACATGCACGTACATTCACTCATCGCTGTCCATGATGTGTGTGCACGTGTCGGTGGAATTCTCACTTGTGGACGCACATCTATGGTAATTATAATCTCATTGCTCTAGTTCTGCACAGAGGTTATGCAGATGACATCAGCATTAGTTAACGTGAGAAATGAGTGGCAAGAGATGCATGAGAGTCAATAAAGAGAAAGAACACTGTAAAATGCAGCTAAAAAGAAAAAAAAAAGGCCATGTTTCAGAAAGAAATTAACCCACGATTCTGCTGAGTACTGGGTTTGTAACTGACATGTAAAAAGAGAAAACACACAGGTAAATAATGGCAGAAAAGTTGATAAACAGAAAGACGTTAGCTTATCAGTTCTTGTGTCTTTTAAAGGAAGAAATAAATTGTACTAATGCAGTAAATCTAACTGCTGTTAGCAAACAAGTAAGTTAAGTTCTACACTGTTGCCACGGCAGCTAAAAATTTTATTAGTTTTTGCCACATAAAAATGTATTTGTGCAAAACAAAAACTATCAAAAGTAATCCGTAAAAAGCATAAGAGTAAATTTTCTCAAATAAAATGATATGACTTCTATTACTTAAACAATAAATATTGTAGATTTACATGCACCAGAGACATGAGCGGTCACTGCCTTGGATTGTCCATTCAAATCTCATTTTCCTGAAAGCTGATGTTGCTGCAAAAATAGATTCTTAGATTTATGTTTTGGTCTTGAATCATAGGCTTTGCAAAGTCCCCTCCCCCAGGACTGAAAAAAACATTCTGTTCTCAGTGAAACTTAAATTAAAAAGGTGAACAAGTAAAACAAATTAAAAACTATTACATCAGTCCACATGCTTTTCTCACTTGCCTGCTGAGGCTCACAGTTATTGATCTGGGTTTAGACAGGATACTGCAAACTCATTTTTTTCATTAGATGTTTTGACAATAAATTGATTTTAAGTTATTTTGATTATCTTTTTTAATTGAGTATAAATGCCTACTAGAATCTCCTTTTCAGTCCTGAGCACAGAAAAACCAGGTCCTTCTTGCAGTGCCAACATTTATCATTATTTCAGATTTCAAAGAACTTAACAGAGCACAGAGTTTACCAAAATAAGATAAATATAAGATAAATATACTGTAAGATAGCACCTTGTTCATATAAGTTAATTAGTTTTCTGACCAGAGGTTGTACAGAGCTGAGCAAACTGAATGTGCTAATATAATAAGCAAAGATAACGATCTTGAGCAAATAAGATAACATCTGTTAATAATTCATTTGTGTACATTTTATCATAAACATGATGGGAGCAGGAATGCACTGTGCAAGTTAAACAATAAAATAGCACTATTTTGTCGAAGTCACCTAAAAGTTTTATATTAAAGATTGTCATCAGTTGCAAAGGAGGATTGTCACTTTGTCTGACTCATCTGTGCTCTGACTCACAAAAGATCCAAAGTTTAAATCCACTAACTTCTTGGGCTTTTGCTTGAAAATGACTCATAAATATATATTTTTTACTAAATGTTCGAAAAGGCAAATCATTCTTGTTGTGTTATTATTGCGTTGGCATGTAATACTATTTAGGTTTTAGTATATTGTAGCACTTTCTTAAGTCAAACTCTTACAGACACACGGCTGTAGTTAGTGTATAGAACACTTAAAGTTAGAGTAATAGTTTGCTCAACGATACAACTAAAGTGTGCAGTCCTATTAACAAAGAGCAATCAACCTTTAGCTGAAAGTGCAAGAGCTTTAGAGTTTTAGAGCCACTTTGTGAAAACCTTCTGCTTTGAGGCAAAAGTGCCCCTCTGTCACCAAGAGAAAATGTATATTATACAGTATATGCAGTTTTAACCATATACATTAAATTAATAGACGCGCAATCAGCAGCTCTGCTCTGTTGCTACGACACGAACAGCACAACGCCATATTCCTCCGGTAGAGGTGATGACGCAAATCAATTGAACTCAATGGCAGAAGCTGCACTTTTATAGATCAAACGAGCTTGAACAAGCGATTTCAACAAAACCATGAGCAAAGCGGACTGATTTGTGTCTTATGAAGCCTTTTTAAAATACCTTTGGCGATGTGAAATTATATTTTTCAAACTACTATATTCTTAGGCTGGAAATGCTCTATCACTCACCGTTGATGTGCCTCCACAGATAAGTGAAGCTACAACTTTAATTTGGTGTTCTTTATGTAATTTGTCTGCTTTTCTCACTAGTAACATGTAAAAGAGACGTTTGGTGGTCACTAGAGTCTTAAAAAATGCATAAGTTCGCTATCTACAAAAAAATACTAAAAGGTCTGTAAACTCCACAATAACTTGTAACAAGGCTCTGACCTCTGCTAAATGTGGTTGGTAGGTTTGGACCAGCTGACACTCTCTGGAACTTGCGTGTTTTTGCGGACTAATGTTAACAGCTATTGGAAAATAAACAGAAGAACGCTCGGACTAGCTCAGATGCTAAGTGTTCGATAGCATCAGAGTTGAACTGCGCGTCTACCAATAATATGTCTATGGTTTTAACACAGTAGTCTGCAAAACGAGGAGTGGTGTTCTTTCACAAACGGGGTTAAAACTCTATTAGACACTGATCCGAGTTGTTTACTGTGTTTCAACCACTGCTACAAACTGAAAAAGCTTGCCTGTGAATCTTAAAATCTTGTCTACTGTGTGAAAAAGTCTAGGACAGGCATGCCGAATTTTTTTTTCTCCAATGGGCCTAAATTAAAAGCAAAAGTTTCTCAAAGGGCCAAAATGAATGATTTTGTATCCTAAAAGCAGCTCATTTTTGCTTGTGAGATAGACTGTTCGCACAAAACATCAGTTGACTTGCATTTGTTCAAAATAGCTAACTTCTGTACTTACAAGCATTTTCTGTTAGCGTTAGCATTAAGATACAAACAAGTCTCGTTTTAAGTGTCCTTTGGTAAATTATTCTTCTGTTTTGTGAAGTCTTTAACATGTTTTCTGTAACATTCACCACAACTCACTGTCACTGTCTGATCCTCTGAGTATTTATTCATTTTAAACTGACATAGTGAAAGCCTCATAGAAATGAAACAGAAGTACAGAAGTTAGCTATTTTGAAAATACACAAACCAACTGACCTTCCGTGCACAGAGCCTATTACAGTATTTGTGGTATTAGAGAGTTCTATAGCAAAAGAATTTTGGCTGTAGATGATAAGGAAGATTATATGTGAACAGTGAACAAATAGCCAGGTATTGGCACAAAACAATCATTTGCATATTCACTGGGGTTTTGTGTTGAATCTTGTCAATTTTCTAAGTATATTTTTGGCATCATTCAGACAAGTTTTTAGAGTAAAACAAGTTAGCTAAAATGTGAGTGAATGCAGTGGTTCCAACCCAATTATTTTGACACCAAAAAACACAAATGTTTTGTTCAGAGAAAGGCAATTGCTGCTTTTTGTTGCTTTAGTTGTTTTATGCAATGTGGATTTTGCATTATACTTCAGATTTCTGTTATACAATATCACCATAAAGAAAGCAAACCCAAAACACACACTGCTCTTTTAAAGCAGAATTAAGAACGTTCAGCAGTAGTGTTTCCTTGTGTAAATACAAATACTGTGTTAAAAAAAATGTGTTGTGTTTTTAAATCTGGAGCAGATCGGTCTTTTGTTAAACTTCACTTTTGTCCTCTAGACTTTGCAGATAGCTTTAAGAACACTTAAACACTAGCCCTGACAAACCCAGCCAGCTGCCGATAATCTTTGACTAGTGTATTCTCTGTTCTGTGCTGTGTTTTTGGTTATTTTCATGTTGTGCTGCCCCATTGTGAGGCACTTCGTCTGTTAAAAGTGCTACGCAAATTAAGTTTATCTTATTACTTCGACATATAATAATAAAAGATTCAGGATTTCCCAGAAGAGCTTTCGTCAGGTTGGTGTACAAACTGTAAAAATATGACTGAATTCTGCTTTAAAATGCAATGAGTATTAGAAGCATCCCATTTACACACTTCACCACATTTGACCACCCTCTACCACAACATTGGTCCAGTCTTTTTCTCTTTCCCTCACAGTCGTGTGTTTGTGGAGAGTCTCACCATTTCCCTGTCCTGCTGTGGTGGTCTGCTGCTGGTGCTGGGGCAGGGGGGAAGGTAGGGGGCGCAGCCGAGCTGGGCCTGGCAGCACAGAAGGATCCGGGTGCGTTCACAGTGGAGGCCCAGTTTATCCAACAGAGACGAGAACTGAAGCCTCTCCATCAGACCGGAGCCCGGGCACAAGCCTGACTGTGACGACACAACAGAGAGAAGGTTTTTATACACTGATATATACAGTACATTTATACACTGTTTGAGTTTTTCACACCTGTTCTACTCTTGCTTATTCACCAAAAACACAGCTGGAGTTCTGCCTGTGAGATACTATTCTTTCAGTTTGTTACATTTTGCATTTATATTTTAATTTGCTAATTTATTGAGCTATTGTGCACGAGGCCTTTACCTAATGTATTTAATTAGAAAAAGTAGCATTAGCTCATTGTCTGGGCTTATGAAATCATGGCCTTTTTTTGCCCTGTAACAATGTTTTGCTGTTCGTGTGAACTTTTTAGTTACTTTTTCCTTTGGTTGAGAGATGTTTGCAGATCAAGAGGTCAAGAATTAAGGAGGTTGATGTGCGGGCATTTTTAGCTCCTGCTCAAGGACGAGCCTGTGTCTATACTATTTTTTTCACATGTTGCTGCCCCAGTTCATTTCTGTGGTGGATGAAAAAAGACAAGTTATTATTCATGAATACTAACACAATCTTAACCGTAATCTTAACCAATTTGGCGGTGCAGACCAAAACTTATCCATTTTTGTTACTTCAGACCTAAACTTAGCTGTTAACCCCGCCCCAAAAAAACCTTCTGTATGTCCTCAACCAAATCGCGTATTTATACCACACCAAAAAAATGGGCGGGTATAAACACAAAAGCCCTGAGAACTCGCTGCAGGGGCAAGTCCTCTTGAACCCAGAACATTGACGTAATGACATTGTTCATGACCCCAAATTTGCAAATTGTAAGTTGGCATGCTCTCGTTTTTTTTCTGAAAATAATTGCGTTTGAGTTTGCTGATGGTGGTGATTATCGCGTGTGCCAGCAAGAAACACGCGCTTGTAGTGCTGTTGGTGGAAAATTCAACATTCTACATTGAAAATTGCTTGGGCCTACAGACGTCTACACTCTAAAGATTTTTGGAAACACAGTCCTGCTCTAAACTGGTCCTATAGGTCAATGTTTTCCAACCAGGGGTGCGTGGACCCTTGGGGGACAAAAAAGGTTGGGAACCCTGCTATAGGTGATGGAAAGCTGGACAGCTGGTTGAGAGGACTGGTTTTGGAAAAGGAGACGGAAAAGAGACATAATAAAACACACTGTTTAGAATGTTTTACGAAGACCATCAAACTAGCTCTGTGTAACATCTGCTTTGTCCCAGAACGAAGAATAAATTTCCTAAACTTTGTCATGGACTCTGATGTTTTTGCTTAACTTTTCCTAACAGGTGCTCGAAAGGCTATTCAGCAGCAAAGGGTTGCTTCCCGGGCGTAAACTAGCTATATCTATTGTGTTTCTCAGCTACCACTGCTGTGTTGGTGTGGTTCTCTTGTGGAGGAGAGCTTACACAGGAGTTAGTGAGGTGAAGCACGACTTTGCACACCAAAACACAAGTATTAAGCATGCACGCTGATGAGCCAGCACACAGCAAAGTAATACAACAAGACTAAAGCAGGATTTTTCAAAGAAATCAAGGACCACTTCTCATTCTACTGAATTTTCTGTGACCCTCTTTTGAGCAGTGCCAATGCAAGCCGGCAAATGTTCCAATGTGGCCCCCATTGTGGAAGAGCGTAGTAAGCGACTAAAGCATCAATGCAACCTATTCTGTTAATACATATTTTGGGCTCAGTTTAAATATTCATATAATTTGTGTAGTGGTTCTGCTGCAGTTTTCAGCTTAAAAAAGAATTACAAAAGGCACATTAAAAGCTTAACTCCCTATTTTCTTTGCAACATTATGTGCTTTGCTGTTAACTGTGGGAATGAGCAATAATAAATTAAGAGCCATTAGTAATGTGAGGACTGTGCTAATAAAGCCCTGTGCTTGTTAGTTCAAACTGTTGACCCTGGTTCCAGCCGTGAACAGCAGAACAATCTGTTTGTGGATGGCACTAGTTTCTGTCTGAAAGAGACTGAGAGCTGGTGTGATGGATCTATTGCACTTGTTAGATGTTTTTGTGAGCAGGGCCAATGGAGATGCAGGCTTTTAAATCCCACTTGGTTTGACTGAGAAGCAGTGACACATACTGAGAGTCTGACTCATGCAATAAGAAGCACCGTGCAGGCTGCTGTGAGCGTCTAAACGGACAGAAAAGCTTATGCAATTCAACACATTAGTGGAGAGCTGAAAGTGACAAAAGAGTTGGCTCAGCTGTGGTTGTTGTGTATCATGGGCTGAGTATGGTGGGCTATTTTAAGGCACTGTCTTAAGACCATAGAGGAAAAAGTCAATGGAGTAAGGGCTTGGATCAAATCTGACCTCCGGCTTTCAACCGCGGCTTACACTGCAAGTTCACGGTCTAGATCAGGTTTATTTCATAAGCCAGATGCAGGGCAGAATGAGAAAAAGTTTCATTGCCATTGTGAATAAAAAAAACTACAACTTGTAACACTCACACTAAAAATACAGTAAAACAAAGGTTTTGATAAAAAGAGTGACATAATAAGGAAAAAATAAAAGTAAAACATATAGAGTATTCTGAGCAACAGAGGAAACTGACAGTTGAAATAGAGGGGGATGTTGACTTGACTTAATCAAGCGACAGAGGTCAAGTGACAGTGTAGAACAGGCCAGCTTGGTGACACTAGATTGTTGTCTGAATGGACTGTAGCCTCCTGCACGAAGGGAGAGGCTCAAACAGTCCATGTCCAGGGTGAAAAGGGTCAGCTGCTATGTGACCTGCACACCCCTGTGTCAGTACAGGACTGTCCCAGCTGTGTCTCCAGAGTACCACACGGTGATGGAGGAGGTGAGGATGAACTCAGTAATGGCTGTGTAGAACTGCACCGACGCTATCATCTTAGATCTTGGAGGTGATTGACAGAAACCTCTCTCACCTTATTGAGTGACATTCCTGAAGTCCATGACTGCCACTTCCAGAGCCAGTTAATCAAAAATAATAGCAATAAACTTTGCCCTGAAATATGAAAATGGTAAAATGAGAAATTTTCAGTCTGGTAATTTTATTCAGTGAAAAATGAAGAAGGAGGAAGAAGACGACAACAAACACAACTGTGGTTTAGTTTTTAAAGACTGTGTTTTTAACTGTAACCCTTACCTTCTTGTTAAACAAAATTCCTAAAGAGCAGAAAATGCAACGTAATCGTGTGAATAATCATACAAAGGGAAACAGAGCATTACACATCTGACAGAAAGAACACCAGAAAGAATGTGGAACGCAGACCTCAGGGAGACTCACCGAAACAGAAAAAGAAAAGCAGAGAATTTCAAGTCATATCAGAGAAATAACCTCATTATGGACTGGGATGGGGGTCGAGTCATTGGATCTGAAAACAACAAACAAAAACGCTGGATTAAGGAGGCCACTGAGATCAGAAAGTGGAGCACCAACAGCATCAACTGTTACGACAGAGCTTTCCTCTTTTCACACATCTGGGACACCCTCCTCCAGAGACCTCCAGGCAACAGGAGGTGTGGTCAGTCTGATTGACAGGCTGACCACGCCTCCGGAAAGTAGCTGATATGTCACCACCTAGACCAGTGACTGTCCTGAAGATGACTCACTGACACATGTTGGAAGAATAGGATGAAGAAAACAAAGAAGAGGAAGAAGAAAAAGGAGAGGTCACAGAAGAGGATGAAGAAAAAGAGGACGAAAATTATAAGAAGAGGCCCAAGAGAAGATGAAGAAGAGGACGAAGAAGAAAAAGAGGACAAAAAAGAAAAGAACAAAAAAGAAAAGGACAAAGAAGAAGAAAAAGGAAAGGACGAAGAAAAGAGGACGATGAAGAAGAAAAGGACAAAGAAGAGGCCGAAGAAGAAAAAGAAAATGAAGATGATGAAGAAGAGGACAAAGAAGAAGATGATGAAGAAGATGAAGAAGACGAAGAGGACGAAGAAGAAGAAGAAGAGGACAAAGAAGAGAACGAAAAAGAGGACGAAGAAGAAGACAAAGAAGAAGCAGACAAAGAAGAAGAAGACGGAAAAAGAAAAGGACGAAGAAGAAAAAGAAGAGGACAAAGAAGAGGACGAAGTTTTCCAAACTTACTAAGTGATTAAAATAAAGAAAAAATTACAACAAATGTATTGTTTTTTATAATTACTGTAATATACAATAAATACTTTAGGTTACAGCTTTAATAGAATAGACCTCAAACCTTAGCAAAAAATCAAATAAATCAGACATTATCCAACACAGAGGTTCCCCGCCTGGCTCTGGGGGGCGCTGCTCTGCCGGACTCTCCCCTGTTGGACTGATTGGAGCACGGTTTGAAGGCGGTGTTGTTCGTTTTGGTGCGGTAAAGACAGAAGAGCAGTGGGGGCCGCAGACTTCAGAGAGAGTTAAACTGTAGAAAACTGTCAGGCAGCAGGAGGTGGACAGATGGAGGCTGCAGGAGAACGCGCTAACAAGAGCCGAATTATACACTGGGTTAGAACCAGCAGAGCGCCGCGCAAAACTGTGGGGTGTAAATACAGAAAGTCTAAACCAGGAACTGCAACTAAAAACAACAATTTACTTAGAAAAAGAAGAATATGTGTGTTCTTTGCATGGCATAACGTTTAAATATTCAGAATCAAAAGTTTTATTCCCATTGTCGGTGAACAAAATTCACAAACTAAGAACTTGTGACATTCAAAAATATTAAAGAAAAAAATATCAACTATGATAAAAAAAAATATAATAATAATAATGTAAAATATAAGTATAAAAAAACATACAAAATAAAATGACTATGTACAAATACAAATGTATGCATAAACTTACATTAAAGCTGGGGTACATACAGGAAGTCAATTTTTAAATCTGTGACTACTTCCTTGTTCTCCCAAATCTTTTGACAGAAGGTTATTATCCACATTCATTTTTGGCTAAAATTACTGCTTAAAAACATCTTTTTATAAACAGCAAAGTGAAACTGGAGAGGACCACCCAAGTTCAGCCAATCAGAACGCTGCATTTTATCTCTTGATGAAAACTAAAACTCTTTATTATTTACTTTGTAACTAAAAAAGTCAGTTTCCCTAACTTTAAAGGTGGGGGTACCTAACTTTTTTAGTTCTAAATTAGCTAAAAGTATTTTGTATCAGTTCACTGTGCATTTTCTTAATATGATTATAAAGCATTAAATTTAGATAGTCCAAAGCAGCACTCTGATTGGCTGAGCTTGGCTTTCACTTTGCTGTTTGTAAAAAGCTGTACTTAAGAAGGATTTGTGATTTTTGACTTGATTGAAAATCAGTTACTCCAACTTAAAACACAACTAAGATCATGAGAGAAAATATTACAACAAGATTAAAAGCTCATAAAGGTGAATTATTTATATCTTTTTAAAAAGGCAGAGTCCTTGGCCAAGCGACGAATCATAAACTGCAGCATAAATGGTCAACTTAGTGTGCCGCTCGAGCCCAAGTGGAAAGCACATACACCCAGTGTGTGACAAAACAGCCAATCATTCAGATTTAGGGCTGTCTCCAGTTTTACCCAAAACAGACATGATTATTGCAAACTGTAGTTGTGTGTGAGTATAGGTAAAACAAAAGTATTCATAATAGCTGTTGTTGTAAAGTTTGGACTTAACAAAACGCCTTCACGTACTTTTCCTGTTTTGCTTCTACGCTCTGTTACGATCTGAATAATGCATTGCTAATATTTACTCCATTTTAGACGCGCTGTGTTGGAATTACATGTTGACCCAGAGCCAACTGAAGCGAGTCAAACAAACACAAACAAGTAATTACTGAGGGAAAAGTACAGTGTGTTGCTTTAGTTCTCGCCTCACTAAGTAATAGAATGTAAAATGTGTTCAATTGTTGACAATGTATGAGAGTTTTCAGAAGAATCAAAAATACTGACGATGACAACACTACATTGAATTAAATTAAAAGTTTAAACTATTTTTGCAGTAAAGTAATCAATCACCTGAACAAACTGTTGATCGACTAAAGAATTCCTTGTGCATCGGTTAGAAAAGACCAAAGAATGGAATTAGGTCTCTAAATGTGTGGCTGCACCTGAATGTCCGCCTATTGCCTCCCCTCAATTTAATTTCACGTCAACTTCAAGGTCAGATAGTTCTCCAAAAGCAAGAAGTACAATCGACCAATCAGCAAACAGAAGCGAAGCAGTCTTTTCACAAGTTGTTCTGGCTCTACAAACAAACTATTTACAATTGGACATGCATCAATTCACATCTAAGGATGGAGGATTTATCAGTGTCAGTTGTCATTGGCTGATAGTTACCTTTTTTTTGCAATCATGGTCCACTATTTAGCCTTGTTATGTTAGAGGAGGTTTTTAGTCTCTCTGTGCACATATACCAGTCTCAGTTTGTCCTGAAAGCATCACATTTGCACATTTGTACTGACTAAAGAAAAAAATTATATCTAGACAAAAAAATTAAGCTAAAATTGATATTTATATTTACATAAAAACACCACTTAACATTTTCTTACTGATAAATATATTTGTAGGTTTGTGATCTAGTGAGTTTTTTAAGCAGAACTAAGGAACTTCGGCAGTAGAGCTCTCTCTACAGTTCTCTTGTGCAAATACCAGTGTCAAGCCTACAACTTTTTCCCCTTTATGCATTTATTTTGTAAATTAATTTATACTTTCAAAAAAGGCAAAAAAAAAAGTCAAATGTAAAAATATAAGAGCTTGTGTTTTACAGCTGTCGACAGAAATTACAAGTGTAAGTTTTCCACCAGGAGGCAGCAGAGAGAGCAAACACTTCAAATGTCCAAAAAATACATATGTGACCATCAAAGAGACTAACAAAGACATTTAACAAAGTCAAATTGTTACTTAGATCTGCTTTAATATATAAATATTGGTATTGGCAAATGCCGGTTATCGGCTACTACCCTCGGTTATTAAGAATAGATTTCTCCTTCAATATGGTTCTTCACGAGTTAGCTCTTTTCCCATATATTTTTTTTTTTTTAGTTTTTCCTTGCCCAGAAGGAAGAAGTCGTAGAGGACGCCCTGGGGTAATTATCCATTTGCATGTTTGCTGTTGGACAATCGGCTTTATTTTTTACTAAAATGCTAAACGTTTATAATGTTGAAAAGTTACTTGCAATCAACCGGACTGTGTTTTTGGGCTCTACAAAAGTAATTAGAGTGTTTGACTTGCATATCAAAGTAAAAATATATGTTGGGAATAAAATTAGTTTACAATGTCCCATTAGCAAAGTAATGATGAGAAAACACTATTGTAACATGGCTATAAACTCAAAACAGTGTATTTTGCTGAATATGTTCCCTTCAAAAAACCTTTGCACCTCTTCCCCTCTCTCTTCAGACCAACAGTGAACCAGGCGACAAACACAGCACTTTACCTTCACCTTTGAACCCCATTTTGACAGAATTCCTGAGTGGTCAACCCTCAGCTCTCACACCACTGTCCCACACCGGTAATTACACGAGAAGCGGCCTGTCTGTCCCGTTGCATGAGCTCAGTTTGGGTTTGTAGGACACCCTTTCCCCCACTTTCACGGTCCCACATGACGCCGGGCTGTGGAGGTCAATAGAGTCTAAATGACACTCGGTGACAGGACGGTCCCAAAGGTCTCACGATGGAGCGCTGCAAAAGAGGTGAGCTAAGAGAAGCAGGACGGAGGGAATGGTCTGCAGGAAAGTGAGTCTGTAACCGTGGCGTGTGTGAGTCTGAGGGATAAATATGTTGTCAAAAGAACCTAGAATCATTTTAAACTGAGCTGGAGACAGGTCAGAATTTGATGTTTAGCTGTCAGATTGTAGACTGGTTTATTATCAACTCTTTGAAATGTCCTGATAATTCAACCTACTTTTTATTTATTAAAAAAAACTGTCAGGATCTAGAAAATATCAAGCATCTGGCACTGTTAAAGATAAAAAGTAAGTAAAGTAAGTAAAAAAAAATCTGAACCCTTTTTAGGCAATCTCTTTGATTTAAGTTTTCAATGAAACTAACTTCAGTTTTTAGGTCAGAGAGCAAAATATTTCCTAACATCAGTTTTACTAATCTGTAGATTTACCTAAGAATATTCAGGCAGACATTAAATTCTGTTTTTCAGATGCCCTCAATTTAAAATTATGATAAAATTTTAGAATACGGACATAACCTATAAACAGAAATACTGTGAATTGTCAGTCAATCACAGTCTGTTTTCCTTGATGTTATACAATGGATTTGAATGTTACATGCAAATGCTCACCTAACAACTATTTTGTTGTATATCATGACTTAAAACACACAGTATTTACTGTCTAATAAAAAAAAAGTATTTTATATTAATGAACAACAGTACAAAAATTCATATGTAAATGTGCCAAAGTTAGTGTACAACTAATTTACATTCGTAGTACCTTAACATTTAGGATAGAACAAGACAAACACAACTGTTAAACAGTTCAACAAGTCACCAAAATCCCATTCACTCAGGGTACAAAGTCCCTAATTTCATATGTGGGTAAAGTGCACTGTAATTTTTAATCTGAAAATAAGTTCATTTAGTTTAATACCAGTTCATATGCCCTCAGGTCCTAAAACATTCATACATAGTTACATGGAATTAGTGACAGAGATTGCAGAGTAATGCATGATAGCGGTACATGCCTACATACATATATGTAGTCATGGTCACAACACAACTAAATAATGTAACTATGGCAACTAGAAACTGGGATATTTCACACTCATACAAAAATGCTCTGATCAGAGAAATCTTACTTCACATCTGAGATCAACAAACACCACAAAAAGTGAATCTGAACAGTTTAACTGCCACAAAAAAAAACAATGTAAGCATTGTTACTGGTTAGTTAACTTACTTTTTGTTTATCATAACAGTTAGCATTTACCATAATGTTTACTTATGAGTTAATTTGTTGGAACGTTTTGAACTGGGAACTTTTAATGTTCAACTGGGAATTATCCAGTGATTCCCAGAATCTTCATTGGTGTTAGAGATATAAAAAGATGGAGGCTGTTGCCATTGAAATTCTTACTCCAAAACAAAAATATTACATATTTTCCAGGGTTAAAAGGTCTTTAAAATAGCTCTTATAACTGGAAGCTGAACTCATAAATTCGTAAACGATTGAATCAGTGCTCATGCTATCAATCAATTAGCAACACTTGCTATAAATCCCTCAGCAACTCATGCTATCAATATTTTATCAACTAAGCTAGTATGGTAAGATTTACAGCAAGTCCCCTGTACGTTTTCATATAGCTGTTAGAATTAAACTGTAAAAAACACAAATTATGAATAATCCAGAGAGAGGTCAGCTGATACTAGTCAAATTCTATATTCAGTTTTGCCTGTAAGTTGAAAGAAAGACAAATAAACATTGTGAATTATAACTTTTGTTTTAGGCTTCACCTTTCATTTGTGTTTTAAGAAATGTGCAATTTAACAGCATCAACTAGCAGAGATATTTAGAGAGAATTTAACTTTTATGAATGTCTGCACTGAAATCTTGAAACACTTTAAATTTCAAAAGTCAAAGTTTTACTAAAACTTATATAATGATTTGATATTTTTTTCTTCGGGGAATATGGCACATTTTGGATCAGCCCGGCACTTTGGCAGTATGTTTTCATTGCTCCTATAGCCTCCTGTCTCTCTCGATGGCCATTGGATCTTTATAGTAAGTGTAACTACTGTTTCGCGGATGCATCGGCTGAAATTAAATATGCGAGCGCTGATTGAAAATGATGTGGCTCATTTGAAACCATCAGCGAGCACGGGCTAACGACGGAACAGTGCGATGACAATACTGTAGAACCACATTAGCGGCCGTGCTAAGTGCCCCATCCACTAAAGACAATCTAGTAGAGAGCCTTAATGCTAATGCTAACTGGCTTTATTCAAATGGACTTTTATTCATTAGACACACTTGAAGTATTTACAGCAACGACTGGAATATCTGCTTGAATTTCTACACATTTTGTTGGCTTGTGACTTTGCGTTTATATATTTAAACAAAGCAAAAAACTAGTAAAGGATCAGATCCAAGCCACGCAATTAGGCTCCAATAAAGGTTACAAAATTGCAGCAACATACAGACCTAATGTGCTAAAAAACAATAAATCCTAAACAGCAATAGCTTCCTGGGTGAAAGGCAACACAATCCACACGCACCACAGCGTTAGCATTAGCCTTCATATGCTTTGTTTTCCGTAGGCTCTGGTTGGTACGGTACGGTCCTATGCTGTTTCCACTGTGCAAAGCGACCCGTTCCGCCCTGCTCGCTGGGTCCAAAGCAAGACGCCTTTGGCCCTGCTTTTACTCTGGACCCTGGAGTAAACCTCACGAGGTCCTTCCTTTAGGCTCGATGATTTGACAAGAGAAAACACAGGCTCAGGTGAAAATCAGAGGGAAAAGAGCAGATAGAAACATGAAATAACGTTCCTCACCAAACGTCGACTTGATCCTGTGACAAACCGCCATATTTCTAGTGATGAAAACTTTACACATACACATGTTTATCTGCATGTGATCATCCACATGCTTATAAACGTGTATGAATGCGGATCTACACACAATTGCATAAATCTACTCTAGTTCTAGGTGTTAAATAATAGCACAAAGACCACAAAGCAAGACGACCAAATAAATCATTACATGTACTGGTAAACTGCTATGACAATTCTTGATTGCTTATATAGTAAATCGTTGTATTTGTCAGGAATCAACAGCTATATTGTCGTATGTACAACTCTGGGGGCAAGTTATTATAAGTACTTGTATTTCTGCTTGCTCCTTTTGAGCTTTATGCAAACTTGGATGTAAATGTCTGTTTGCTTGTCTGACTATATGATTGGACCAGCTCAAATAAAACATTCATTCATTCATTTATTTGTTGCTCTGATAGACTTAACAAAGCAAAGCTAGCACATTAGCATCAGCTGTTTCCTGTTTGACGAGGCAAAACACTGTAAAAAAATTTAAATCCTGTGCGTAATCTGTCCAACATAATCCCGCCTCAAAGCATTGATTAAAACTGTTTTAAAATGGATTTTAGAGTCGCAGAGGCTGTGCAAAAATAGTAAAATACATTTCAAAAACTTGATGATAAACCGGAAGTAGTTTCTTGTTTACACCAACCTGACCCTCATGTCACAGCAACACAGACTTCAATTATTAGCAATAAAAACAGATAGCTCTCATCCCGTTTTGTTGTTGTTATCAAAAAAGTTTTCCCAGACAACTTTCATCTTTCTGCAGTGTAAAGTGACTTTGACTGATAATCCATCTATATTGACAATCTTAAGGCTACTTGTCACAACTTTGGTTTTCATGACAACCAGGGAAGGGTCAGGTTGCCTACCCCAGGGCTCCCCAGCAAAAGAGATTCTGAATCTCAGTGGGACTTCCCTAGTTATATGAAGGTCAATTAAAAAGTTGCTTCACATTCTGCATTATTCACTCACTCAACACTTGATGGTGGTAAGCTTTTACTGTAGCCACAGTTGCCCTGGGGTAGACTGACAAAAGTGAGGTTGACATTTTATGCCATCGGCCCTTCTGATCACTATCAACGATTCACACTCACACCAGATCCAGACAAAGTAGATAAAGTGTCTTGCTTAAAGACACAACAACAGTTTATCCTCTATTCGTCCCACTGTGGCACCTGATGCTTTTCCAGCGGTCTATTTCTATTATTTCTTCATTAGCCAGTGCTTTGAATAAATCATACAAGGCTGAGCAATTCTTACATAATAAAGCAAACAAGACTAGCCAACAAAACTGCTCAATTCACATCCATTAAGCATCATTTCTGCATTAAAACATGTTGATATAATATTATTTATGGAAACACATGATTCAGTCAGTGTAAAGCCTTAAACAAGTTACATAAAAAAAACAGATCGCATACATTAATGTGGATCAATATTTACTGAACGGGAGGAATTATGCATGATTGAGCTGTAAAATACATTTACAAGAAAGCAATCTTTATTACAGGCCTATAGATTTATTGAGTGCGCTTTACATAATTTATAGAACATATTCATATAACCTTTTACAGATATTGGCAACATACAGTATATTACTTCTCAAACCATAGCAACGTCATAAAAAATACATGGAAGCTCAGAAGGTGAGTATTACAAAAACCAAAAGCAGTAAAAAAGACGATTTGAAACGAGAGCTCTCCAAGGTGCTGAAATATCCTCGTACAGAACATTTGGTTGAAAGTTTCCATTTGGTGTTGCAGATGTGGTCAAATTGGGTAAACAAGGAAATGAGAAGCATTTTCTGTTTTTACTGGAGTGTGTGAATTCACAGCAATTACAATGATAAACGTCGGTTCAAACAAAACCAAATGTGCAAGATTATTAGACTCCGATTTTTTTTTTCACCAATTCAATATTCTGGCTCTGCTTCATAATTTAAATGAATGTATTTGCTTACTCAACCTTTAGCAGTAAAAATGTAGAATTGTCCTGTTTCAAATTAAATGAATGTAAATATACTGTAGCCTTGTAATGTAATAGCAGACTGTATAGATCTGGAGCTCTTCATCATCATCATTCATATTTTATTTTGAGCAGTCTTCCGATAAAAACGTATGAGTAAATTCATTTGAAAACATGTTCTGTTTTCTGCTCTAACAAGAAAATAGCACATGTCAATATTTTGACTGTCACATATTAAACATTTACCAAGCGCGAGGCGCAGCTATGTTGAATTGGCTGCTTGCGTGAACTTGGGTTTCTGACTGTAATTCTGAGCTGTTCTAGTGTTTTAAGTCGAAATTCAGAAATCTGACCAAGAGGTCAACTGAAACGCAACAAATACTACAAATGTGGCCACAGCTGCCTTGAGGAAGAGTGAGGTTAAAGCAGTCACATGTTTACCTTGCTAAATGTTTTTGTAAGTCTCTGTGATGGTCACAATTGTATTTATGAAGCATTTGAAGCATGCGTTGAGGAAATTCTGCACTTGCAGTTTCTAAATTACGATTCGACACCAGCTCTTATGAAAAACCCTGGCTCTTTAATTTTTTTTCAATGTATTTGAATGTGTTTTTGTCGCCTCATTTTAATTTTAACAACATACAAAAATTTACATATTAAAGTTGCTTAGTTCTGCCTTATTTGTTTTTCAATCAATCAAGTGCAAAGAGCAGCACAAGAGACTTTAAAGAGCCACATGCTCTTATAATCTGTTTATTTTCAGAACAGTATTTTTTCATCAACAAATTATATGGTTCAAACACATTTATTTGAAAATAAATGTTATGACCCCAGTGAGGGGTCACCTCGAGGCCCAAATATTCATGTGCAAGGTAACCTGGGGCCCAATCTCATAAACAAATGTATTGTATTTCACTGATTGTACGGCCCGCAGGTTAAGAATCACTGATTTAGACTTCAGTACAAAGACAACAAACCAAAATAATCAATAACGTTTATTAAGTTACATGAATTACGTTATGCATTTGGTGAATTTTGATAAGCTGTATGATTTTTCAATGCCTAGGTCAGGGGTCCTGTATCACCGTACCTGTAAAAAAAAACAGAAAAAATTATGGGAAAATGGGAGGTTTGGCATGACAGACATGACGGACTAATTCACCTGAATAGAGCTTAAAAGTATCAGGAGGGGCGTGGATGTGTGTCATGGTTCGTTGTCCCTTTAAGATAACAAATTTAACAATATATCTGCCTTTCAGAAATGTGCTAAAATTAGTTTACAAATGCTGTGGTTGAGGTTGCACATAATGTGAGTAAATCCCTTATAGATTACTGTATTATTTACTCACGTTGAGCTGCGTGGCCTGCATCATGTCCAGCACAGGCAGGATCTTCTCATACATGTCCTTCAGCTCCTCTGGGTTCAGAACCTTCTGCTGCTGATGTCCTTTGAACTGCATGTGGCTCCTGTCGCCTCGAGCCTCTGTCACAGCCACAACAAGAATCAGAACAACTGCTGTTTTTAAAGTTTTGTGAAACAGTATTTTGTTTTGTGCACATACAAATGACGAATAAATTGAATCTTAAACTACTTAAATCTAAAATCTTAAATCTAAATATGTTCTTGTTAGAGACAAATTATCAATATTTGAAATAAACAATCGGTATTTTGTCAAATGTTTGTATGTTTTCAAACCCTTTTTAAACTTATTGCTAACATTTGGATAAATGAATGAATGATGGGTTTATTTATGCAGCACATTTTCAAAGACAGATGTCTTCCAAAGTGCTTCACAAAGTATCTCCCCTCCTCCCCAGTCCTGGGGCAGCTCAGCAGAAGCAATTCACCTAAACACCTGGCGCCTCAACCTCCGACCACACCAAGCGTTCCCTAACATGCATGTTATTGGTTGTGGGGAAACCGGAGTGCCAGAGGAAACCACCCAGACACGGGGAGAAACATGCAAACTCCACACAGAAAGGCCCAGGCTGAACGGGAGTGGAACTCGCAACCTTATTGCTGTGAGGCGGCAGCACTATCCACTCTGCGCCAATCAAATATTGCAACCAAATTTTTTAATTTTTTGGTAAATTTGGTGTTACTATTTTGAAATATTTTCATAAACACTTTTTATGATGATGCATCCATTCATTCTTTCTTTTGTTCGCAGTAAAAATAAACACCATTCTGTTTTCTTTTGCAGTTATTTAAAATACATTATTTACTTTGAATGTTTTTTTTTAATCTTGGCAGTTTTCTATATGATATAAATCCATTTTCTTTCTTTCAAAGTGCTTGGTCAGTGCCCTTGTTTTAGCAAACTTCTACTGGATTGGGAATACACCAACTATCACCCAGTCCTAACAAAGATTATTTTATGGACTATTTTCCCTTATCAGCAGCTCTATGTCTTCCAAACAATCACTGTCACTTCATATTTCCATCTGCTTGTAATGTCGAGGAGCATTGATCAAAAAACGAAAACAAACATTAAGGCAGCTACAGCCATTTTTACATCACATTTAAGGACCAAGAAACAGATGAGAGTACATTTTTTTTGTTGCTACACACCCATAAGTTGAATAGCAGATGGACCAAAAACAGGCAGAACAAACATGTAAGCCTTGATCTGTATCCATACATCAAACAAAAAAACAAAAATGCCTGGTATGTCTTTTCTTCTTGCAGCAGGACGAGAACAAAAAAAAGCCGTCTTTGTCCTGTTAGCCCTCTCAGACCTCGACAATAACCCAGCCTGTTCAATATTTCATTCTACATTTGTTCCTGCTACTTTTTAATGAGCCTACTTATTGAAATTCATGTAAAGGTCCGGCGCTGCGGCTCTAATTGACTGAAATATTTCGGCGTCCTCTTGTTCACGTCGCGGATGTATTTGGAGATGATTGAGATTCCGAGAGCGTCGCCGGGGGCAACTGAAACAGGCAGCCGCACTCGGATTGTTAACCTCGGCGAGCGAAAGGCCGTGTAAGTGACGCAGGGCTATAATACCACACGCTTAGATCAGAAAGGAGATCCAAACTCACTCTTAACCACGCAGGATGAATGTAAAAAGATTTGGTTATTGTTTTGTCTGAAAGTAAGATCCAAACTTTCACAGGAAGTCAGTAAATAATTGTGTTGTTACTGCAAAACAGGGCGATTCAACTTAACAGATTTTCACAGTAAAAGTCAGTTAAATACATTCTTTCTTTAATGTCTGCATCACACTAAAATGTATTAGCCATACCTAGAAACAGGACGTAGCATTAAATTCTACACTCCTGGTACAAACTTTGTTGATGGCCTCTAACACATAATCTGTTTTAATTTTTATTTATTTGAGTTTTATATCCTTCTAGAATATTCATATTTGGCCTATTTATTTCATTTCTACCTTCCACACATATTTAGTGTTGATGTTTATTGCCGTAACCGACTTTTGTGTCAAAACTATTGGGCTGGAACCACTACATTTGCTCGTAGTAGAGAGACGAGAATAACAAAAGAATGTTTTAAACACACTTAGTTATTTATTTTCGCAAACTTGTTTTAGGCTATAAAATTGTCTAAATTACGTCAAAAATTTACTCTGAAAATCTTTGTGTTTTTTGGACACATTATAATGTTGGTTGATTGAGAAGATATACTGTATGTCGAGTTATTGTTCATCTGAAAATAGTATTAACCATGTGGAAAGCTAAACAAAAGGGTTAGTACTACCTTTGGCAATACAGAGCAGATTTACTTTAGTATCAGAGAAGGTGGAGCACAGAAGAAAACATAATTTTCGGAATATATTTGCAAGAACTACCAGGAAACAGAAAAGTGTCTCAGCGTATGGCAAATGACTGTGGAACTCTATGAGTGAGAAAATAATATTAGGTGTCTTAATCTTATAATAATCTTCTAATTATGTTATTTTATGATTTTTTACACATTCTAAATTCATATGTGTTTTTACGGTTATATGCAAGGATTCTCCAGTCACTTTGTGTAATAGTTTTAAAATATTCTGATTGGCTGGGAGTCTGGGGAGGGCAGGGCCTGAGCTTTTATAGCTGGGAGTGGAAGAGCCTGCCTCCTTTATACCTGACGAAGGTCAGTTGACCGAAACGTTGTATGTAATAAATATCTTTTTGCAGAAAAAGAGTGAGACAGTGTGCGGGATTTCTTTCCTACAAAGAACTCTATGAGTGACAAATTTAAATCGTGCACCAACTAATTTTAAAAAGATGTATAAGGAAAAAATATTTGCAGAAAATACTGAAAACAAAAAAAGAACAATAATGTAACTTGTACATTGGATGAAACTGAAGCTTGGTGACGGGTGAGGATGAGGTACATGAATCATTTTTATGTATAAATGTAAATTTTTTTGTTAAAGTGTAAATAAGGAATGAATTACATAAGATTTATCTTCCTTCCGTTCCTTTTTGAAATTTTTGTTCATATTAAATATAAAATAATTGTACGATGAGGAAATAAACAATGAAATGAAATAATGTTAAAAGGTGTATTTATTACATTTGTAATTCATTTGGTCAGTTAATTTTCCTCATTGTTCAGCATCTTTTTTATTTTTTGACCATTTGCAAAGTTTAACAAGATTGATGGAACTCTCTGAAATTACAATATTTACATTTAGACAAAAACTATCTCAGAAGCAAAAATGACTTGCTTGGAGGGCCCTTTCTTACCTGGGCTCTGGGGACTCTAGCACCGTTTACATGCACTTTGGACAATTTCATTTGCACAAACGCAGTGATTGAGATGGAGTCATACTGGTCTTGTGGATCTATTTTCAGAGACACATTTGCCCTGTGAGAATCAGGTCAGGGCGACTCCTTCACAGGTTTCTTCCATTGTACCAAACGGATGGAATTAGCCTAACAACTCTAAGTGCAGAGACCCATGCAGGCTGCTTGAACAGGGCCAGGGCGTCACTACTGGTTTGACTCGTAGGCTCAATTTTGTGTTTTATTCACAAGAAGCCATTGTGATTTTGATTACTAAAAGGTTTTTACAATAAGTTACATTATTTCCAAATCCAAAAAAGGTAAGGGGTGGAATGAATGATTAAAAGGAAAATTCAGAGGAACTGAAAGAATTGACCAGCAAAGAATGAAGTTATACGTAAGCCTGTTCTTTACTATTTGTTTAGATATGATTACTTTGGGAATATTTCTCATTTTTTTCATGCAAGATTCAAACCTGCCAGAGTGGGCCATAACCGGGAGCAGAGTCTCTCAATGAACAGTCCATCCTTTTTGAGCTTGAATCCCAGGCTGATGTAGTACCTCTGCACATCCTCAGGGGCAGCAGAGAGCCAGTCTGTGGTTTGGGGCAGGATGTGGAGTCCTCTAGGGTCTGCAGAAGAAGAAGAACAGCACATGTTTAACCAGTCAAATAGGAGTTATGCACTAATGTTAG
Source organism: Mugilogobius chulae (assembly GCA_038363315.1). NCBI lineage: Eukaryota > Metazoa > Chordata > Actinopteri > Gobiiformes > Gobiidae > Mugilogobius > Mugilogobius chulae. The sequence continues at coordinate 26,727,099 of CM076412.1, forward strand.
GTCTCAGATTGACCTGGGTTGCTACATCTGGTGGCGTAGTTGCCATAGTGACACAGTTGTTAACTCTGGCCCTCTTTTTTCTACGTGTTAGTAAGGTTTGATATATATTTGTTAGTTGTTTACAGAAAGTCTATCTCCTAGGGGCTATCAATATGTATGCTAACACGGCTAAAGCACCTTGTGTAGACACCAGAGGAAGTGTACAGTTTGAAAATCCTTGTTTGCATTAGGTGTGCGCTAGAGGTAGCAAATGCGATGGACATCAGCCGCAGGGGTTTTGTGCTAATCCTGAAGCGTTCCTCTATTAAAAAAGTCCTGTTCTGTAGTAGACCCCAGAACATTACATCCTGAAGAAGGCTGGCTTTGAGCTGCTACGCGTGGGAAGTTAATCAGCATGTATTTAATCAATAATATTTCAACAATAAATTATCCTAGAAAACACTTTTAAACTTTTATTGTATGAAAAGTGCCCCTTTTTCTTTGCAATTTTGAGTTCCCAATCACAATAACACCTTAAAATATTAGTAAATGTAATATTTCCATGAGCAGTTTTTGGAATTTTCTTTTTTCAAAACAGGATTTGTTTTGAACTAAAGCTTTTCTACTATGAATCACTGGACGAATGATTACTCCAAACAGAATCTGTAATTAAAAAGTATTTTAGTTATCGCCTACACCAGGTTTACTTTGAGTGTGAGTTCGACTCGTGCACGCACTGCAGGTCACAGCAATAATCTGCATGAAGTTTATTTTTCCAGGAGACTGTAGCGGTCATGTCAAGCCATTACATGAGCATTCTTGAGGGAATGTACATGAATCTATGTGACTTTGGACAAAAACGGACAGCAGTTGACTGCAGCTAGTGTAACAGGAAGAAGCCCTCACATGTCGCATGTTAAGACAAAACCCAGTTTGTCTCTCCTTTCAGTTTGAGTGCTATTTCTGATGCCTTGTACAGTGAAAGACTGTCCAAATGTTGTTTTGCGCCTTGGACTCTACAGTGTCCACTTTGAGCTCCCCGGTAATTGACCCTACAGCCAGAGGAACAATTGAGTCTTTCAACAGAGTTTTCAACAGAGCAAACTGGATGTAATTTTCTTAACTGCACATATTCAAATGATTCAGACTAACACAGTGTGTGACCTAATCAATTTCTTAGCCAAAATGTACCTATTGAGTTCGCCCAACTAGTTTGTAGCTCTCACACATCCTTTGGTACAGGCTTTTTAAATTCCACATTAAGTTTTGGCTTTACTGATGGCTTTTAGTGAAGCTGAGGTAGAACACCCAAGCACAGCCAATCAGAACGCTGCTTTTATTTCAGTTATCTATCAGATTAAGGGCACAGTCACAGTAGATTTTTTTCATTCCACACAAAAAGTTAGGTACCTCAGCTTTAAGTTCAAGCTGTTTTACTGCACTGGTAAAAGCCACAGTCAGGAAAACAACATTTATTAAAGGGAAAAAGTTCAGGTCCCCAAAGTAAAACGTGTTTACTCTGGTCTGATCACATAACACCCCTCACACACTCTTCCATCGCACTAACAGCAACCAAAATACTTTAACTTAGATGCAAGCAATACTAAGCTAAATAAATCAACAAACAGACTGATTTTTGTGTAACCATAATCAAAAGATGCTTAAATCTCAAGTGTTATCTGCAAAAAAAGGACACAGGAAGTTCAATGCCATTTTAATGTTTTAAAAAATACATTTTTGTTAAATGGAAGCGGAACAGGTTCATCGTAGTTACAGGTCCTCAGAAAAGAACAAATAAGAGTTCAATGTTCATGTCAAGAAATCCACTTCTCTTTTATATTTTGTGAGCACAAAGTATTCTGTTTTAACACACAACTCCACACTGAATTAAGGTTTAAGGACATTTTGTAACAATTATTTGCCTCACAGTCGCAGAAGGGTTTTAGATGACAAACTTTGGTTAAGGTTAAGATTAATTTAGGACAATAAACACTACTTAAAGAAACCCATTACGTAAAATCGACTTTTCTGAGTTTTTAACCATGTTACCGCAGTGTTCTCTCAGCAGTAGTTTACCCAAGTAATTGATGCATAGATGTTTGAGTCATCTTGTAGTTGTACAGCTGATGCTCCAGTGCTCAGAAAATCCCTGTCTTTACTAGGGCTGTCACGATTAGTTGACGTAGTCGACATGTCGACTATAAAAAATTGGCGACGCAGATTTGCGATTGTCGACGCGTCGCTTCATTCCGTTTTACAATAATAAACCAGGAAAAGCAGGAAAAGAGAACAGCTGCATCAGCGAGCGGAGCTGCAACATGGACAGGATCCTGTCAAAAGAAAGGCAACTGATGCAGATAAAACAGGAGACGAACGCACCACCTACTTAATTGTGATTATTTTGTCGGCACTAAGCAACTCGATGCACACGATGCATGAATGAAAGTGTCCCGCTCTGCCGCTGTGCCCTTTTCTCTCCCTCTCTCATAAACAGTCCACACACAGAGATCTTCTGCTGTAGTTATGGCAGTGGACACGAGGAAGAAAGGTCCGCTGTACAGACAGCGGGACAGAGACGAGTCTGAGCTCCGTGTGAGTGTTTAAATCGTCCAAAAAGACCAAAGAATCACGGAGATACGCCAGTTAAAGACTTCAAACGCTAACACCTCATTAAATATGCGCACGGAGAAACAGCCTCGATCCGCGCAATGCGCGAACTTTTACATGTTTGGATGCTTACTTTGAAAACGTTAAAACGGCCTTGTTTCACTTCCCACAGTGTATTTAGTGAGCCTGAGCTGGTTTTAACCAGGACTATCCCAGAACTAGACCAGGTTTTCTTCAGGACTGAAAATGTTAGTTGCCAATGTAACTATAGTTCTATGAATGGCTTAAACTTGGTTTTATAAATTTCTGTTCAGCCTAAAACAAAATGAAAAACATTCTGATACTGCAAAATATTAAACTTTTTTTATTTATGTAAAATTAGTTTATTAATTGAACTACAAATTAGCCATTTTTAAATTTAATTTGGTGTTAAAATTATGCAGCTAAACCTAAATATCACAGACAGCAACTTTGCAGACGGGGTAGGGCGTGGATCATTTTTTCTATTCCATGGCAAAAAAAAAAAGTTTGAGAAACACTGGTTTAAAGCATGATGTAAGCAAAAATGTGTTTAGCAGATCATCGTTGACTAGTCGACTATTAAAATAATCGTTAGTGACAGCCGTAGTCTTTATCTACCACCTATCCACGCTAGGATGTTCACGGTTAATCGATGACTATTGGCTTAACCTAGTGGGACATCTCTGACTGCTTAACTTACAGAAATATTTAATTGCTCTAGCAGAGTGCACCAACTGCCCCTGAACAACTCTGGCGTCTGTCAGAGAAGGAAAAAAGATTGCTAAAACATTGTTTATCTCATAAGGAGTGAGCAAACCTGCATGACACCGCAGTGTTTATGGACTAATATCAATCAAGAATGGATTTATTCACTTGAATTTTATGTTTGCATGGGAAACTATCGATGTTTTACCGGTTCCAGCTAAGGTAAGCGGCTAACGTTAGCAGCAACTTCAAAACGTGGCTCCTTATTTATGAGTAGTTTTATAAAATACATAGCGCAACAGTGCATTTAAATGGTGTTTAGAAAGGCTTTTAGTCTGACACTGGGCCAGACACAGACTCCTGCTCTGCGTTCACTCTGTAGCGCTGCTGTGCCCAATTCTAACACGTCCAGTGAAAACAACAGAAATAAAAAGTACTGGGTTAATGGATTATTGACAGTGAAGAGCTCCAACTAATAGTTAAAAAAAGCATCTCTAATCCACGGCCACTTGTCTGTATTTACTTGCAGTGTTCATAAATTTAGATTCTGAGTAAAACATGTAGGGTTCAGAATTGTCATGTAGCCACTTACCAAAAATAAAAATAGTACTATAAAAACTGGGGCTTATAAAAGTTACATTTTACAATAAAGAGTCGGGCTTATTGGTTCTGCAGAATTAAACGTAAGTCCATGGAAGTTTCAAGCTCTGCCTAATAGCAAGAAGGTCCTGGGTTTGACTCCAGTGCGGTCTGGGGCCTTTCAATGTGGAGTTTGCATGTTCTTCCAGTGTCTGCGTAAGTCCTCCAGGTGCTCCAGGTTCTAAAAAACATGTTCAGTGTGCCTTCCCTTTCCCCTCCCTAGGACTACAGATGTAAATTAGCTCTAAAGCTAGAATCTGGTGCAAGTATCTCTGCCTTTGTGCTTAAAGTAATCCATTGTACATTGTCCTTAGTAATCATTTCCTTACCTTACCATTCACTTATAATCTTACAAAGAAAGTTTGTGTTTTGGTGACTGTTATATTTATTTGGAAAAAGACAAAGTATTTTGAAGAGGAATGATCTCAAATGCTTTTCAAAAACATAATTTGCATAAGTGACTGATAAACCAATGTTTACTGCGGACAGGAGTGATGTAGCCTCTGTCATTCACAACAGCGTCACATTAGTCGAGCACAACATGTTTTCATTATTTTAACAAGGTCACTCTCCGTATCTGTAAACAGTACATACAGAGATTTATATAAGCTAAAGTACTTCTTACAAATACCTCCAGGGACACATTTTGATGGTACAATAAAAAGAAGGTAGCTCAGTTGCCAGAAACAGCAGATTTTCTTCTTGGTCTTTTCTTTTAAACAGCACGTAGTTCAGAGATGTGAGATAAATGTAACGTTTTAATCTGATTATAATGTAGATGCTTTGTTTTTTATGACTTTATGTAATGACAAACATGAACTTCAAACACAAAACTTAATCACTCTAACTCATATGGCAGCAATTTTATCAATAAAATGGTCCTGTTGAATGATGAATTGATGTTTTGTGCTTGTAATACTGTTAGCTGATGACTTGTTAACTAACCAGCTCCAAAAACCTGCATGTTTAGATAACTGGGCATCACCTGTGAGTGAATGAGAGAGTGAATGATTGTCTGTATAACCTGTGACGAGTTGGCCACTGTCCAGAGTGTTCCCTCGCCTAAGGCCCAAAGTCACTGGGATATGCTCCAGTCAAACATGCGGGAACAAGCCGTAGAAATTGATTGAATAGTTGTAAGTTGATGAAGTTAGTTTGATAATTTTTAATAAATGTCTTGAACTGAACTTGTCACACCTGACATGAGTCATAATCAGCAGGAAGTTGCTTGGTTAGCAATGAAACATTTTCCGGAAGTCCACTAACCACTCAATCACACCATATAGTCCCGCTCGGTTCAGTGACTATTCAGTGACTCATTCATCTGCTCTTTCGGACAGGAAGCGCACTACTTTCAGCTGACAGCAGGTCACACAACTCTCTCACTTGAATGAATAAACAGTCAGTCTGATAAAAAATAAATTTTCTGTTTGGAAATTATGAGTGCACAAATTTTTTGACCTGCTGGACATGCGAACACCTTTACAAAATGGCGTATCCACTGCATTGTGTAGTAGTTACGGGCACACATTCACACACCACCGCTGGCTTAAAAAACGTAGTTAGTTAAGCAGTTTGTGTTTTTTTTTTTACACTAGAAATAAAATACATTATGTAGGTTGGAAATTGACATTTTGTTGAGAACACTGTTACAACATGGTTAAAAACTCAGAAAAGTGTAATTAAATATAAACTTATGAACTTGCTTAAAGCTGTAGTGTGTGTTCATACTGTAGTGTGTGTGTTCGTACTGTAGTGTGTGTGTGTTCATAATATAGTGTGTTCATGCTGTAGTGTGTTCATACTTGTGTGTTCATACCAGTGTAGACGTAGACCACAGAGGGATCCTGCTCCTTCAGCTTCAGTTCAGTTTGGCTCAGTTCTTCTGCTGATGGTTCTCCAGTGAAGGGTGTGTACAGCACAGTCACACTGCTGACCTGCTGCGCTTCATTCAACATGGCCTGAAAGCAAAAGCAAAGCAAAGAAACTAAGAAAAGACCTATTTTCGCAGGATAATATTTACATCTGCATGCAGGTAAACTGGGAATTACCAAATGATAACTGGGTTTGTTTTTTGTATTTGACTTGTTATTGCAGATTTTTTTTAATGGTGGGTGATAAATGACAACAACCTTTTAATCCATTAAAGCAATACAATACAAGTTTGACATTCTAAAAAGACATGCCATTAATGGAATTTTCAACCATCACACAACTGTTACTGTTACAACACAACACTATGTCACTGGAGGACAACTTGGGTGTTTTGGTCAGCTGCACATGTATGCACAAAATCTGCTAAAAACAATGGAGCTTAGATTTTGAAGAGACCTGTGAGCGCAGAGAGAGTGCGCAGACTGAGATAGAAGAGAGGCTCACTGGGTCTTTGCAGTCAACAGTACCTATTGCACATGAATACAATGCTCTGTAATGGGCTGTATTTACAACTGCTCTGTCTCTCAGCTGCTGACCGCTTTATGTTGAATCTGACAACCTATTGCAACCAACACAATATCGTAAGAAAGCGTATGGACCACGACACATAATAGTGTTATGATGAGCACAATATTACACTATTTTTTTTTTTGCAAATCTTTGTCATTGTTAGAATAGAAGAAGGCTGGGTTTTTTCACTGACTCTCGATGATTTAGTAGCACATCAGGTGCTCACCAGAAACATCAGAAGCATCAAAATCTCTAGCAAAGAAAAAAAAAAGAAGGTTATCTGATCTCTGGAATACTCTTTTTTTTTCTCTTTGCTTGAAACACCAGTTTTGGTTGAAGCCACATGGAGACTTTTTCTGTAGGTATAATGGGTAAGTTTAGTCTTCAATTTACTAAAATGGTTAAGTTTAGGCTGGGGCTTGAGGTAGGTTATAATTAGGATAAGATTTTGTTAATATTTATAAATAATAACTTCACGTTTACCATAGAATGAAGTGGGGCTGTGTCATATAGGTAAAAAAAAAAGCGTGAAGTCATGCTTTGTCTTGGTGTATATAGACTTTCTTGTGAGATTGGGTCGTAGCAACACTTCCACCAGGAGTTCCAAGTCAGGGATAGAGTGAAGCTGGAAGAAGCTTTTTGCAGTGTGTTTTGGTCATGTCTTCTGTGAGCCAAGCCCCTCAAAATATGCATAAAATATAATTGAACTGTTAAGCAATATTCCTGTTTTTGTTATGCAGTATTCCTTTAATAAGGATAACATTTCTTGGGTTGTTTAATGGTGATTAGCAGTGGCAGCCTAAAGATGGCTTTTTGAGATCAGAATCATATTCACATGACACATTTCTTATAAAACAGTCATATGTCTTCCGCAATAATCCAAAATGTTCAAACTTCCAACTGAACTTTCCAACTGAAAGAAGGTAAACTGATTCATGACTGCGTTTCCATCTTTACTAAATGCAGTGTCTAAATTTGCAGATGTAAAGCGATTAATAAAGACGACTTTAGCCCCGTTTGCAACAAAGTCAGTGGTTCTCTTCACTAAATCTGGATTAGAAAGTTCTTCTACATGTCTACTTTAAGATTTTCTTCGTAAACTGCAGGCTGACTGATGTAAAACTATGATATATATTTACCACACCAAGTTATACTTAAAAGCCAATGGCCATATGCCAAAACTTCAGTGAAGTTAGTAAAAAAAAAAACAGTATTTAGAGCAGATTGGACGTATAGCTCTGATCTGAAGTGCTTAAGGCTTTGTTTTAGAGACTTTCTAACAATAGCATTGGCTTTTCTCACTATAGTCTTTTCTAATTAGCGCACATCTTCTTCCTCTTAAGCAGATTAAAGCCCTGATAATGTCTTCCACTGAACACTGAACCCACAGAGGATACAAACTTACACAAAGAGTCCGTGTGTCCACCAAGTAATGGAGACTTTGGGGAAACTTTTTAACAAGAGTTCACCTTTAGTCCATTTAACAAGTGTCTTCTCTGTCTCCAGGAATCAAACAGGAACAAGATTTAAGCTGTGAACTCAATAAATGTGGACTTTACCGCAGTGGAATAATTTTGTGTATCATTTAGTGAATCATAGAGGCTTGAGTGTATAAACTTTCACCTGGGATTTTATATTTGACTATTTTTTTCCACATTCTAGGGATGGTTAGATTATTTTGGTTGAAGGACACATATGCAGAATTCATTTTTATGTAAAACACTGACCCAGTTTTTTAGATTTCATAAGATCTTTGATACTTTGGCTTTAAACATCTGCAGATATATTTTGTCTGATACCAGTGTGGGGATAAACAGAACTTTTTTCGAAACTAAAGTAACTTGTCAAAAAAAGGGACATTAAGTGATATGTAACATTGTTTATTTTGGAAACATTGTAAGTTTGAGTGAATACAGATGCAAAGATTTTGAGATGCTATGTATGTTCTTTGACCTTGTGTCAGATATTAAAGTTGGGGTACCTTACTTTTTTGTGGTAAATTAGTAAACTTTGTGTTTCCATTGAAAAGTATAAGACAAATGCAGCAGTTTGTGAAAAAATGAGACCACTGAGTACTCTCTGAACTGAAAAATAAAGATTTTTAATCTTAATCAGGAGCTGAATGCAGCTCTCCAATTGGCTGTGCCTGGGTCGTCCTCTCTTGTTTCACTGTTGTTTGTAAAAATTTAAGCCGTAATTGCAACCAAAATAAAACATGTTGATATTAACCATGTGTTGGTTAATATCGACAGGATATTAACCCCTTCCTCTGAAGTATTTATCATAGGAAGACACATTTTAAAACTAAATTGTTTGCAATGTGAAAATTGGCTACCTCACCTTAAATAATGCACATTTAAAGCGTAGGTATTGGTCGCTGACAAGTTTACGCTCTACTTCCTGGTCTACACTGAAGTGTCCAGGAAGTGAAATGAAACCGGCTGTTGCTTTAGGTTAAAGAATGGGTATTGTTAAGGATTTATCTTTTCATTTTTATCGAAAGAGCCTTTAATACTATACAATATAAAACATCATAAGTATGGGATGTGGGCATAGTGTAGTAAATGTTATAATTATTATTGTTATAATAATAATAGTCATATTTATATAGAAAATAACTCCCTGATCAAAAAAAAAAAAAAAAAAAAAAAAAAACAACAACAAACAACTTTATACAAGTCTAAATTTGCAAAGTTAGATAATAAATTATCTTTTGGTTCAACATGAGTCAGTTTTATGCTTGCCTATTTCATAAAAAGGTGAAAGCATTTTATAATAGTTTACTCAAAAACAAAAAAAAATGAGATTGATTTTTGGTTCTATATATTAACCCTTTGTATCCCGTCCAGCTCATATCCAGCACTGCACCGTGGACAACCTCCTGCCCTCTCAGCTTCATTATAAAGCTTTTAGCAGAGCATATGCCAGCGCTGGAGGTCACTAAGCGTCCGTGATTGATTGGCCGAGGAGGAGTCCAGTTAACCAATAGACAGTGGAGCTCGCCGCGGCCCACCCTGTGCCATCTGTCCACTCACCTGCCAATAGAGCCGGAGCTGGGAGCTGATTCTGCGCTCCGGAGCGGGCTGGGAGCAGTACAGCCAGTCTGCGGTCAGAGCACTCCTGAACAACAAGAGAGAGAGAGACAGAGGGAGTTAGCAAGGGACAGAGGAGGAGAGTCCACACTGTCAATTAATTAATTGGAACATTTTGTGAACCCAGCTTTTTGGTCAGTTTGCTTTCACATGTAAAGAAAACACTTGTCCAATCACTTGTTTCAATTACATTGATTTGAATTCAAACCAGTCCTAGCGTGAGAGCAAAGTTGTCTTTTGTCATTTTTCTAAGCTTTGGGGAATATATATATATATATATTGCTAGCTCAACGAATAGGCTCTTTGCTTTAACAATCTTTCAGATTGAATGGTCCAATTTCAATTGATGCAGGGCCAGACAGTAAACGAAATAAATAAAATAAAACAAAAGAAGAAATATTGTCAAAAAACTAACTTATACATTCGTGCCAAGGCTTACAAACTATTAAAACTATGAACATTTCTCACATTTTTCTATTACGTCTATTTTGTCACAAAGATAAATATTTGTCATAACTTTACAAGAGTGGAATTAATGAAAACATTAACAAATAGCTGTTGGAAATTACAAGAAGTCATCTAAATGCTGAAACTAAATCCCCTGTACAGTGGAGTCAGTCAGTTACGTTGTGACTGAGTTAGAATGCCTTTTCCAACTTAACCTCAACCTAACCCCAATCCTAACCTTACCCAAACTGTGGAAAATTTTAAAATATCACTAAAGCAAAGTGATGGTGTGTGTGTGGCATAACTGGGTTGGAGAAAAAAAATCAGACGACTGGGTCTTTTCTGTGGCCGGTCCTTGGAAGACAGGGAATGATCAGATACGTGTGTCCAGACTTATGACTAGCTGGACATTGGGACTAAATAACACTGGCCATTACAGAAACAAATGTTAGGACAGTTTTCTGTCCGCTTAAATAATCGTGTTTAAACACAAACGGTTAAAAGGTCTAAAAATACATTATTTTATGATAAAGTATAACAGGGAAAACTGAATCCAGCGCTCCATCTGGATTTACAACAATGCCAAATTCTACAACATGAAACCAATCGATTATATACCAGCAGAATTGAGATGTTTTAGACTCTATAGCACACACCCAACATTGTCAATGCGGTTATCAACAGTTCCTATCGTGCTGTCAATCTAAACCTTCTATATATAGACAGACCCAGTCTGAGTAGATGTAGACAAACTATGGTCTCTGGAGTTTTTTGGTTCAATATTTTTATCCCAGCACAAACTAATCAACTGGTGACCTGAGCATGCATCTGTTCACTCAGCATAAGTGCACACGTGCGGCTGCAGGATTAGAAAGGCCACAGTTGCCGATAATGTAGATTGACCACTTCATCCCTCCGGTTCTCAAGAGGCCTCGGATCGAAGCTCTGTGCCCAAACACAACAACACAGGCCTGACAGTGGAGGGGTGGAGGAGAGGGTGAAGAGACAGAGGAGACAGGGGAGACGGACGGGGAAGGATGGAGAGGAGGTCTCAGGAGGACAACTCTACTGTTTGCTGTCAAAATGAAAACGGAATAAAAAAGGAAGAGTGTAGATAATGAGGAGAGACATAATGTAAATGAATACGTCAGAGTATTTCTTACAATGTGGTGACATTTTGTTTATGGTTATTTTATTTAGAGGTAAATTGATCAAGGTTAGGGTTTGGACTCTGCCACACAACTACCCACAAACAGGTGCGTCAGGGTCAAGTGGAGCTGTGCACAATAGGCGTCCTTTTTCAATAGACTGCATTTCATGTGGAACTCGCAACCAGCTAAAGAGGCTAAACCCTAAATCTATAGGTGGGAAGTGTGTGGAGAGAGAGGAGGCTGTGGGCTGTTCTCACTCTAAGACCTGCTCTATGGTGTCATTTGGGACGTCTGACTGGGCGCTCTCAAGGCCGTGTTAGTTCAGCAGCACTGGACCGGGATCTGAAGAAAATCAATCTGTGTATTATAAATATTGAGTCTTATATTGTGATGTCACACACTAAAGTAAGACACAGCCTCAGCAGTGACAGAGGGCTGCAGAGAATCACTTTTACATCTGTGTCCTGGGAAAGAAATGCTTCATGTGCAAGCACGTGCTACGTGAAACAAAAACATTTTTCAGTCAAGTAAGAAACAATCACAACTTAGTGGATATAAGATCTGTCTTCAAAACACTTCCAAGACACAGGATTTGTATATTTTAGCTAAATTAGATCAGCCAAGTTAAGCAGTGCAGCAGTGGGTTTATGTTGATTTGTTTTCCTAAAATCTATGCACATTTATGCACTATGACTTTCTTACTGACTTACTTAGCAGCGAGCCAGGGCCAGTTCAGAGCTCTGTAGACTACAGCCTGACGCAGGTGATTCTGGAAGTGAGACGGGTCATCTGGATACTCCTGAGAAACACAAACAATGGTGAGTATAGTTAGGTTCTTTTAACACTATAAAACACCCTAAGAAAAGCTAACCCCAAATGTCCAGCCCTGACAGCACGGTGGCACAGCAAGAAGATTGCGGGTTTTTGTGTGGAGTTGCCTCTGGGCACTTCGTTTTCTGACCAACCAATAACATGCAGGTTAAGGAACGCTTGGTAGTGGTAGAGGTTGAGGGTTGCTCTGTGAAGCACTTTGGACTATGAAAAATGTGTCATACAACAAACAAACCCATCATTACAGCCCACAAACACACTTCAAACAGAGCTGGTAGACTCAGAAATGCAGAGAAGAGAAAAGGAGCAGCATGATTGGTTTGACAGTAGGTGTTTGTGATCAGCATACAGTTTACTGTAGGCAACCCATGTTCACAACCATCTCGGAATTGAGATTAGTTTTCAAATTCTCATTATGGAGCAAGATAGCAAATCCAATAGTAGACTATCATACATGAACTTTAAGATTTTTACGATAACCTATTCCTAATTCTGTTACAAGTCACAATATTTAAAGATCACCATAAATGCAATTTTTATTCCTGTTCTAACATTGCTTCCTTATCAAAAACACAACTGCAGTTCTGTCTGTGAGATACTATTCTTTTTACTCTGAAACACTCTTGCCCACTTTCCATTTTTATAATGTCATACTCACTTTAAGTATTTTTGCAACATTAGCATTTCAGGCAAGATGGTTGTGTTTATTTCCTGTGTGTAAGTTCCTTTGCAGCCAGTAAATGTAGCTTTAACTCAATGCCTGATACAGGAAGGACATAAGTATCATTTATCATTTTTAAGTTTTCTCAGTTCTGTGTGGCACCGAGGTACGAAGATGAATGAAGTCAGTAAATACCTGAGCTGACAGTGAAGCGATTATTTAGGTAACCAAGAAGTTTCCCCAGAATTACCAATGCTGTTTTCTACGAATTGAGAGAGATGTTCAAACAAATAAATCATACAAAGTGCCATGATGAGTAAGAGACTTTGCATTAGTGATAAAGCGTAGTGCAGCAAGACACCTCTCTTCTGCCTCTTTCTCATCACATCTTTCACCAGAATTAGCATTGGTCAACAAATTACTAAACCCGAAACCCATTTTCAGAAGAATTTTGAACATTTCTGGTGTCAAAAGCTGACTGCGATAAAAAATGTACCTTTGGCTACACTCTTTGACTTGCATTAGCATTTCAGAGGATTCTTTTTCTTTTTTTCGAAAAGGAGAAACACACAATGAGAAGATAAATAGTCGCAGATAAAAGCAGCAGACAGATATAGCAGACAGTGAAGCAGATTTCTTCACAAAACTATTTTCAACGTGAGGAAAATCCCACTCAAACTCAAAGGTTGCATACTGTTTGAAACTATGCCACAAAACAATAACATATGGATTATACATGATTTGTTCTCTAACTATGTCTGTACAAACGATCTGCTCCATTTTTGAGTCAATTCCAATTCAAAAGTTAATTTAAATCCACATGTGCGAACTTGCTTTGCCTTTTTACAACTGATGAAGCTTACCAAGTGACAATTGCAACCACATCAACATCTCACATCACGATCTTTCTTTGAATGTTCTCTACATGTTACTGCGGATTCTGTTCTGGTAACATAGGAAGTCGAGTGAAGCTATACTAAATGGAATCACTTTTCCAGGCGTCAGATGTGTTACCTTGACCCTATTACCACCTGTTTCCAGGGTAATACAGAGTAGGCTATAAATAAAGGCTAATTGAGTGTTGTTGAGAGTGTAGTATGTTCCAGTGGTCAAGTCGGATAAGAGATATCTTTATGTCACTTTATCAACTCGGACATTATTGCCACATTTGAAGTTTACAGAACATCTAAAGGGAGAGAATTGTTCTTTTGTTTGCTTTAGCTCTGTGTTCTGTTAGCAACATTAGCCTTGTAGCACATGACACAACGTGTTCTCGTGGATTGCGTAAAATAGCACGCCATGACAAATTGAGTGTCACAATGACGCCCTCTGCCTGTTTTGGCGTGCAATTACACACTTGTTTTTTCTGGCGTCGTCTGGACACGCCTAGTGGTTGACGACAAACACAAGGTTTTTCAAGGGATTAACGGCAAAATTTAAGTCTGAAGTTACAAAAATGGGTAAGTTTAGCTCTTTGGCTTGGAGTTGGTTAAGATTAGGATTGTGTTAGTCTTCATGAATAATAACACCTCTTAACATTCACCATTGAAATGAACTGGGACAGAAACGCGTCAAATACACACGCATAAAATAGAAGTTGCGTTCATAGGACACGCTGTTTACAATAGCGTGGTATTCACACGCTTATCCATGAGAACAGGCTGCATGACAGCAGGTTTATAAAGGCAGAAGTGCATAAGTGGCGCAGAAGCAGTCACAGTGGTGAATGAACTGTAAAGCCAAACTAAAGAAGAAAAAAACACAGCTACAATCACTAATGAAGCTGATTTGTCTCTCTCAAAATGCAAGAGGCTACCATGTTGGGCTTTGAAATTTTGTCAAAATATCCAAGTGTGAATTCCGAGTTGGAGAATTGTTCCAGAGGGAATTAACATGTCTGAACTTGGAAGATTGTACCATAACAAACACTTATTGTAAATAGGAGTTTTAATATAACTTTATATATATTTTTTGGTAAGTCTGTTTTAAAAAATATCTTTGACTTCATGTTTCTATTTTCCTGCTGTTCTTAAAATGTACGTTACAAACGCAGGAATTTGACCCATTGTGGGACAAATAAAGGATTTCTTATCTTAAGATCTGAGCTCAGAGAACTGCTGAAACGCACTCGAACAGGGGTCTGCAACCTCTGATTAATTTATAAAGCACATTTACACAGACAGATGTATTCACACACAGACACGAGACCACCCAAACACAGGAAGCGCTATCTGCTCTGCCATTGTGCCATAGCAAATAATATGACAAGATAAACTCTCAAAATAACAATTCTTGAAATTTTGTAGGCCTACATGTTTTTGGGAGTTTTTCTTCAGTGCTTCTGCTCCATTATTTTCCATAATGTGAGCGCTAATAACGATTCTGTTCATGTGACATAACAACACTCCAAAGGACAATGTTGTTTCAGTCAGATGGGGGCAATTGTTTAAATGTAGTTTATTTTTGTAATATAAAAAGTTAATCAATCACCAATTTTAAATTTGTAAAATGTTTTTTGTAGAGATGTCATGTCAATGTACTTGCCTGACCAGCCAGTCCCTACATGCTTTGGCAGACACTTTACAAAGATGTGATTGGATCGTCCTAACTTTGGATGACAAAATCGTTCAAACAGAATGTAGGAGGGGCTGGCTGGTCAGACAAGCAATGTACAATATTATTCGAAGAAAAAGCATGCCCTCCATCTGGCCTCATGGCATACAGTATAGTTCTAGTACCAACCAATAGAGATACATTTATTTAGAAAGACCTGGCGGTGCATCCAAACAAGAATTTCAAAGAGAATTCAGGGAAAAAAATGAGCCACACTGGAGGCTTTGAAGAGCCACATGTGGCTCTAAAGCCGCATGTCGAGACCCCTGCACTAGAAGGGCATGCTTGTATTATGATTAGTAGGTCATAAATATGTGCACGTCAGACAGATTTGATCAGTATTTATTACAGAAGTTCCTTTTTATTGCACAATTGCCGACGTTTTTTCTTTTTCATTCATACAGCAGAGTCACGTGAGATTTTTCTTTATATGCGTATACATGTGATCTTGTTGTCACTCATCGCAACCTACACTTCTGTATCCAGTTCTAGTTTGGGGTGCTAATGCTAACTTTCTCATTGATATTGCATTGTGAAATAATAACCGCTACTGAGAGAGCAGTTGCTTTACTTATAAACAGTAGGAAGGTCTGCAGGTGTTTTAACAGCAACTAAAAACACAATTGCAGATAGATTGCATTCTGCTGTGCATTTGAAGAGGATGGAGAAAGCAAGAAGCTGCACAAACCACCAGGAAAGTTACTAAGTGCACCATTAAATATTCCTTTTAAATGCAGAACTTTTCTCCACTTTTTCTTCTTCAAACCTAAAAGCTCTTCCTCGGGACAGTCTGCCACTCCACTTTGCTTTGGGGAGGACACCGCCAAGACGCTTCTCAATATTGTTTGGATAAAAAGATATTTCCGCTGGGACACTGAGGCGGTCTTGGAATCCGGCAGGGGAGGGAAAAAGCGTGCAACATTATGGAAATGTAAGCTCGCAATAATAGTGTTCGCTCGTCAGAAAAAGCCCAGCAGCCAAGGCCGTAAATCCACAACAAAAGCTTTCTCCTCTCTTTATCAACTCACGACTCAGTGGCAGCGCGCTCTGAAGTGGCACTCTCCAAAACTGACAGCTACAGGGCACGGGAACCACAAAAAAAAAAAATTTAACTAAAAAAGCAAACGCAGCAGAAATATTCAGACTCATTTTGATTTCGAAGTGGTGATTTAAAGGAGCCAGTCTGTACAGTTAGGATTGAATGGAATGTATTTATTATAACCTTTGGTTTACTTATGCAGCAGGTTGCGTTTGTTGGTTTCTAAGATCATTTTTCTATAAAATAATTTTAACAAAATATGCAATCTACATTCATTGTTTTGTTCTTACGAGTGCCCCTGAATGTTCTTAAGATTTGTTCTTCCAGAAGACCGTTTTTGGTTAAGAACAAATTTTGTGAATGCCAAAAATGAAAGAAGTTCTTCCACATAATCCACCTGGCACCTCCCCTGCTAATGAAGCTATGGATGACTTAAACTAGCGCCTACCTTAATTTGTGCTTAGCCAATCACAGCAACAATTCATAAGCATGTATCCAACACACATGAACATGTGTGTTGGATACATGTTTTGTTCGATTCAGGCACTTCTTGCTGTCCTCTTTGCCAACAACCCTCAACCCGCCCTGCTGCAATGTCATTGGGTTGTTCACAATGACCTGCATGAGCTGCTACAAACTTTCTGCGAAATTTTTTTGCTAATTTCTTGGGGCGTTGTTAAAAAAAAAACGGTGCTCACAGCCCACTTGTAAGTTTGTTGCAAAGATCAGAGCAATTTTCTTTGACAAATCTATGAACGCTGCAACTATAGACTACAGCTCATGTAGTTTGTCTGTGCACGAAAGTAAAAGTGAAACAGAGACTCAGCTCTATGGTCCAAATGACTGAGACCAGCGGTAAGTGCATATACAGTACTAAGTCCGAGGGATCTGTGAGGAAGATCACTGACCAGGAGCGATGATTGCCTGAAACACAGAGGACCATGGAGTTGGAGTGCTTGGGAAAAATGCAAATCGCCTGTAATTCAGGGAGGATTGTAAGGAACTGCAGGACACTGTTTTGCTTTTTATATGGCAGGCTTAGCTTTGTGAGAATAAATGTAGTTTTGACAAATGCCAGAACAGATTAAAATGGCCACATTTTCAGACAAGCCAACATGGAATATGAGCATATTTGGTTTTGCTGGTGTTTAAATGGTCGTGTGCAATCGAATTATTTAAACAGGATTGAGTTGGAACCCAGAATTATTTCTCAAGTTTGTGAATTCACAAATATTGCGATAATCCATCTGACTGGCCAGGTTACCAAGTCTTTGAGACCCATTGTTAGAACATGGCTTAAAATGAAAAAAAAAAGTCAACTTCACATAATGTTGCAAATGCTTAAAAAGCCACAGCTCACCACATCAGCACAGACTGAAAACATCATCTAAGATCTGACGTGTGAGAGCAGCTGCTGTGAGGGAAGCTTCCTGGAGCAGGGACATGACAGATGTGAGCAGCTGGAGCCAGTTCACCTCAGTCAAAGCCACCCTCACGTCTCATCCATCACCAGAGTCAGCCCAATACAGATGACACCACACAAAGCAGCACCAGTGTGTAAACAAACTATCAGCTTTTACAGCTTCGACTCTCAGACGTTTCATGGCCGCTGGTTCGTCATGTTCTCTGCTGACAAGTTAGAGACTTTTAGTTTGTTACAAGCATCTGAGAACAAGGCCAAAACAACAAAAGCAAAGCAAATGCAGCTCTATTCACACAGGATTCGTTTTTTCTTCAGGACCTTGGGTAAATGTTATAATTTCTAAAAGTTTCTATCCTGTGCAAACTGTCCATGTCTGTAAAAATGTCCAAGTTTTTCTGAATTTTACTTGCTGTAATTCCAACCCAGAAATACGTATGTTTAGTTTATCACGTAATTTGCCCTTTTTGTTTATCTACGATGCCCTTAGTTAATTTGTATGTTGGATGTAAAAATTTGTTATTATGAATACAAGACAAAATCCTAATCTTAACCAACTCCAAGCCCCAGACCTAAACTTGACCATTTTTGTAACTTCAGACATAAACTTAGCTGTTAAACCCAAAGAAAGTTTCCACACGTAGCTTCAACCAAAACACCTATCTATAAGATGCTAAAAAAATAGCGTACCGTGTAAAAAAGAGTAGAAACATGTTCATTGTATGTTTTCATGCATTTCTGTGGGACTGTGTTGGTAATTTTTAGCAAGCCAAGCATAGAGCTTCCCTAGACCCATGTGAGACTCATATGTGATTTGGACTGTTTTAAATCTTTCAAAATGACTTTATTTTCAGATCTGAACTAAATTAATATGACTACTTCTCCAACATTATTAGGTTAGAACTCTGACCAGGGATGGGCCAATATAAAAATGGTGTTTCAGTTCAATTCTGGTGTTGGATTTAATCCTCAGGTGTAATTTTTGTTTGGTTAGGAAAGAGTTGATTCCACCGTCATTTCTGAGTCAGAAAAAGCAGCGTATTGCCATTACATTCTTACTGATGTGAGTTCTGTCATTCTGTCCCAGTCTGTTTTTCACAAAACTGACCAAGGAATGACTGAAATACGAACTTTTTAGACATTATCTTAATAAACTCAAGACCTAATTTAACTTCATTAAAGCAGTGATATTGTTAAGGCAACACTGATCATGTGCATGTGATTCATAACGCTGACTGTCACAGAAAGCAAAATCTGACACTCAGCGGTCAGATGTAGTCTCTGGAGTTTGTGAACTCACAAATATCATGAGAATCCATCTGGCAGAGTAGGTTTGTTCCTGACCTGTGAGCGTGCTCCAGGGCGCTCTGGGTTCTCCTGCTCCTGAAGTAGACCTCCACCAGACGGCTGTGGATGTGACCCAGCACCAGGCTTAGATCCTCTGGTCTGCGTTCTGCATGTCCTCCAGGATCTGGCCCTCTGACGCCCACTGCACACACATACAAAGGAACTTGTTTTCATTTGTTTTGATGGTCATATCTTAGCAAATGTGTCTAAAATTATGAATCTAAGCAAGAAGAGAGAGACTATGGCTAAGCTAGCTCAGCGGCTATTGACCTTTTCAAATTAGTGTAAGATCTAAACCGTGTACAAAACAAGACAATTCTAGGTCTAAACCAAAGCTAAAAGAGGTCTAAAGGAGGAATACACTTGCTTCTTCTGAAACTCCAAAGAAGACAAAATGTGGATTAAATTAACATTATTTTAAGCATACTGTATATTTGAAGTTGAGAGGAGACGGTGTAATTCCTCATTCGTCCAGGAGTGATCCATAGTAGAAAGGCTTCAAAGTTTTCATCTGGACAGAGTTTTCGAAGATCAAGATGTTTCGACTCTCGACAGCAAGTCATGAGATTGAAAATGACTATTCTGCCTCTACTAGTGTTTAGGAACTAGCTTTACAGATGTGAACAAATTATCCAAAAAACACCCAGGAAGCCTCTTGCTGTTTTGGAAGTTTACTGAAGATGAATTTTGTAAAATTGTAAAATACAAAAAAAAGATGCATATTATAGTAGGTTTACACATTTATGCTAACTTACAATGTGCAGAGCAGGATAAAACAATGAAAAGTAGCCTGGAATAATGTAATAAATGCACAAAAATCATTGAACATTAGCTAGACCCCACACAAAAAATTTAGCGCCTAGCTTCATGCTATCACACATGCTAGCGCTAATAGTGCCTTATATTTCAGCACAATTTCCAAATACAGAACATCTTAAAGGTATTAAAATGACTATTTAGAAAAAGAATCCACCTATTGCACTGCTAGAGCAGTACAATACTTACAGACAGATGCGTAGGACCAAATGACAGTTTACAGGGCATTAACACTCTGAAGAAACATCTGGAACAGTATGGACACTACGGTAGCTCTCAGTGGACAAACACACACTAACTCAAAACACTTTTCCCACTTGAGGACAGCACCATAAATTATATGTCTATGGGCAGCACAATGACTGGGAGTTGAATCGTCTTGAATTTTGAAAATGCTGACCAGATGACAACTTTGAAGCCTTTTTATTATGAAGTTGAGAGGAAAGAGTATTGAGAAGAAGAACCCCATGTACCACCATTTGCACATTTGAGAAACACTGTTCTAGAAGCTTAAGATAGACATTTGCACTCATTAAAGCTGATGTACTTAATTTCACACTTCAAAACATAAAAAAAGATAGATTTACATCTGTCCAATACGTCCTCATTCTCACGGTTAGGCTTCAGCAAATAGTATCTGCTTGCCTTCATTTTTGGTTGTGTTTACAGCTTAAGAACATCTTTTTACGGACAGCAAAGTGAAACTGGATTGGACCACCAAGCACAGCCAATCAGGTGAGACCAAAAGTATTTTATTTTAAGATTTTAGATTAGACAGTACACAACAGACTTTCTCACTGAGTGCTGCATTAGCCCACTTTTTGGTGGAAAAGCCGATGTTCCTAATTTACAACCTAAAAAGTCTGGTATCATAGCTTTAACCTGCTCATGATAGCTCTTAGAATTAGTAAAAATGTGTCTACAAATGTTGAAAAAGTATACATCAGTGTATTATAGATGCAAAAAGAAAAAAAAAGTATGTTCTAATTATAAAATGAGGGTTACATGAGCACTACCCACCTGCAGAGCAAAATGCAGACATCTGATGGCGTCCTTGTGTTTCCCAGATTTGCAGTAACTCTGGCCGTCCTGTAGGAGTAGCCTGAGCCCGTGGTCCAGAGCCGGCAGAAAGTTCAGGCCTGGTTTTTGCTTGGACATGGGATCCGTTTGACTCTGGGTGCATTTACTGTGAACAGGAAGTCGCTCTGATCCAAACGCCAGGCTCTCCACTCTGAGCAGCTTCTTCAGAGGAATCCACTGGCTGGGTTTACTCAGGGAGGGTTTCGTGGTTCAGGGAAAGTCGCAGGGTACTTTAGATCTTGCTGGGGTTTCATTCTTGGTGGTTCGAGTTGGACGGGGGCAGGTCTCTTCCGGAGTCGGTTGAAGACGCAGTCCTCTGAAGAGGCACAGGCTGATCCAAAACCTTGCTCATGGTCACACATACTGCCCACACTGGACCTAAAACAGAAAGTTATACAAGGGCATAGAGTGAGAAATGTATGGATCTTTTTAACATTTAAAACCAAAAGGCCTGATTTTAGTGGCTCAGTACTAACACGAGTTAGCAAAGCCACAATGCTCTATCGACTCCCTGGATTTAGACATCTCATTCACAAGATATCTATATCTGGATAGCAGAGTGGTTATAGCTCTTGCTTCCCAGTAAGGAGATCATGGGTTCAACTCCCTTATTATATTACGGTCACTCCATTTTGTTATGGTATCTGAATGTCTAGCAGATCAAAAGTAATGCGCTCAAAATTTCCCACAATGCAACTGAAAAAGAAGTGAACATTCACAGTCACTAGAAAAGCAAAAATCAGAAAAACAACATGAACAAAGTCAGGTCTTTATCTGAAACAGCATGACTGAATGAAAGATGATGAAAAGCCGTTTTGCTGAGCCAGAACAATAAACTTGTAACTGAGACCTGAAAACTGCTCAAATTAGCTGCTTTGATTTGTTTGGGCTGTAAAAGTTGAATTTAATGTGGAGTCCAAGTTAACCGAACTTTTATTATGATTACTAGTCCATAAATATGTGTGTAAAACGGATTTGATCAGTGTTTACAACAAAAGATATTTTTAGCTAACTTTTGACAACTGTTTTTCTTATTCAAGCACGAGAGTCATGTGACCCACGGTCAGCTGAAAGTAGTACACTTTGTGTCCGAAAGACCAACTGAATGAGTGCACAAATAGTCCACTAAACAGGGCAGACTATATAGAGATTGAGTGGTTAGTGAACGAGTGTGGACACTCGGACACAGCATGTCGCTGTGGGTTTCCTACTACAAAAAAATGCATGTTTAGGTAGTTGGGTATCACTATAAATTTCCCCTAGTGAATGATTGTCTGTCTAACTGTACAACAAGAGGTACAACTACTGTCCAAGTTGTTCCCCCACCTAAGGCCCAAAGTTCAGCCACCCACCACCCCAAATGGAAACAAGCGGTAGAAAATGAAAGAATATATTTCTGCGTTGGAGGGTAATTTATTTCAAGCATAGTACTTTAATTAAATCTACAAGTAAATATGCCGGAGTTAGCCAAGATATGTTTATGTAGTATGTCCCTGAACAGATTAATGATTAATTTAGGTAATGAGTGTATTAAGAGCTAAAGGTTAACTGATGGTAATAATCTACATGTAATGTGAGAAAAGAAATCAAATTAAGTAGCCTAAATGTAATGTAATAGGCCTACAGATTAGCTAAACTGGATTGTCTTCATTCATTTAGATGATGAAAGAAGTGTATGAGATAGAGCATTGCACATCCATGAATGTTTAGGAAGGATTAAGAGACATTGTGTTTCATAGCAACAAAAGTTCGGACCTTTCAATGCACCGCACATTTCTCACACGTTACCATGACAACCGGAGAAAATGGAGGTGTCTGTCTCTCTGAGCTGTTTTGCCAGACTTTTCTACGCGCTGCAAAAATAATAATGTTTTTTTCAAATGAGCTCTTTAGTACAGTACAAGGTTGAGGATAAGAGAGACAGCGTTTGTTATTTTTTGAATTAAATCTATGGGCACTTTATATGTCAAATTCAACACTTGAATGAATAGTATTCTCAGAGATCTTAGAAAGTAGATAAGAATGCATGGATATACTGTTAAAATGTTCAAGCTTAGGCAAACAACATAACTTTATATCATATACTGTATTAAATAAAGCAAGGCATTGAAAGCTTGAAGGCACTTTCTGAACAAAGTTGTGTTTTATCATGTTTCTACTGCACTAAGCACAGGATAAAACACACTTGAGCTCTTTGAATGTTATGAATACATATTTCTGAATACAATCTTAAACAGCACTCACCTTTTACTCTGCTGCTCAGGCTAAAATAAAATAACATTCAAATCATTTCAATGCAGTTTGGACGTAAACATTCTACTTGAACGGTGATGCGTTCAAGCGCTGTCAGTTTTACCAACTCTTTAGCATTGCTTTGTAAAATTATTAGTAAAACATGTTTAGTAGTGCTCATGAGCATTATTATACCGGAAAAAATTATGTCCATACAAATACAGTGGACCAAAGAAAGATCTGTGTTTTTACTTTGAACAGCCTTACTTGACCACAAAAACACAGTCGCCAAAGAAAATGTAGAGACTCAACAAAACGTCCAAAATGTATGATGAGCATGTTTTCAAGCCTTTTTTACGTCAAAAAAGAAAATGTAAAATAACCCCGAATTTTAGTTGAAGCCACATGGCGACATTTTCTTTGGGTTTAACAGGTCAGTTTAGGCTTCAAGTTGCTAAAATGGGGCTTGGAGTAGGTGAAGATTTACTTGTTAAACCCAAATATGTCGCCACATGGCTTCAACCAAAATTAAAAAATTCTTGGTTATTTTACGCTTTGACTTTTAACATATTTAAGTAAAAAAGCCTTAAAAATGTTTACGTAAAAAATTTGCTCATCCTATGTTTTCTTCGGAGACTGGGCTGATTAATTGGCCTGGAAGAGTCTGATTGTTTCTATAGAAAAGTGGTAGATGTAGTTTTTCATATTATGGCATAACATGTATTAGATCCATTCAAAATGTCTCAAAGTCAGGTTTTACAGCCTGTTCTCATGGATAAGCGTGTCAATACCACGCTATTGTAAACAACAGTGTGTCATATGAATACTACTTCTATTTTATGCGTGTGTATTTGACGCGTTTCTGTCCTAGTTCATTTCAATGGTGAAGGTTAAGACGTGTTATTATTCATGAAGACTAACACAATCCAAATCCTAACCTTAACCAACTCCAAGCCTAAGAGCTAAACTTACACATTTTTGTAACTTCAAACTTAAATTCAGCCGTTAATCCCTTGAAAAACCTTGTGTTTGTCGTCAACCACTAGGCGTGTCCAGATCACGCCAGAGAAAACAAGCGTGTATTTGCACGACAAAACAGGCAGAGGGCATTTACGCAATCCATGAGAACACGTTGGGTTTTAACTTTCTAATTCTAGCAACTTGTTAAACAGAAAGTTACACAGTGCACCTTTAATTAATTTGCCATGTCCCATCTGCCAGAATCGTGATCACTTTGGGTTAGTTACTTTACAAGCAAAATTTATAGTTTATTTTTTTCTTTTTTAGAACTATGGGTAGGCCTAAGGAGTAAGTTAGGGTTAGGTTTAGTGTTAGGTTAAGTTTAAAGATTTAGTAAAGGTATGCTAACCGGGTCACAGCATAGCTGCGTTTGGGAAAAAAGATGCGTCAGATCTACATTTAATAATGTTTGTTCAATATTATACAGGAAGTCGACATGTTATTATTGTTAGCCTTATGACTTGTTTGCATACCAACACAGCAGAACTTCTAAATGTTGTGGACTGATTGAGGCTAGCATATTGAAACAAAGATCAGACTGCTGTATATTGTCTGAATCTAATAACTATTTTTTTCCTCACAAAAAGCTGTCAGCAGCGCTCTGATTGGCTGTGCTTAGACCTGAGTTTCACTTTGAGGTCTGTAAATAGCTTTTGTAAAGCCATTGGTTAATGTGGCTTTTATCAATGTGCCAAAGGGTTAGCAAGAGCCACAAACTAGTTGTACACATTTAAATGATTATTTCTCATCTTTTAGTCTGAAAATCAAGTACCCAAATCTACGTGATTTGAAGGACTCCAGCACAGTGACCCACAATACTGTTCTGCTTTGATATGGGACAATTAAATTAAATACAGGGAAAAACAAGTTTTTATAGATCAACATTATAGTGGCCATCTTGTTCCTTGTTTCTTGGGTTCACGGATAGGACATGTTTAGGAAATTTGAGACCCACCGTTCTTCTTCCTGCTTTAAGTATCTCATGCTTTTGCTTACGATCTGTGGGATCAATACTTAATAAAGGCTAGGTTTTTATGAAGCCTGCTCTCTCGTATCACTGCAGGATTACAATTGTTGCTTTTGTGGATTTTACAGAAAGACTTTTGTCCCTCTGCGTCGTCCTGCATCGATTGGAACATTAGATCACTCTAATATCATTTGAGGTGAACATAAAAGTTTTTGAATTAGAGTCAAATTATTGTATGGCTTTCTGTTTTCTTTATTGCTGCATTGTATAGTAATCTTGTAATGTTGGGTTTTTATTATTTTGTTGCTTTGAAAGAATCCACAGCCTGTATTGTTTAAAGGATTGTCCAAACTTTTGTTGCATGGTCTAGAACTGATGATTAAGTTTAATAATCTGCATCCAAAAATATCTATAAAAGAACTTTTTTATTTGCAGTAAAAATAATAACTGCTTTGAGCCAGTTGAGCAGAAATCCTGAAGCGGAAAACTCAAATTTGTTGGATGGCCAAAAAGATCCACAGTTCATTATCATTAAACAATTTTCAACGTCAGCTAACAAAAAATCTAAAAACAATAACTCACTGTTAGCCCTAATAACGTGCTGTGTCAGAGATTTTATGAATGGTGACATCAACAAAATTTGAACTTTCCGAGGTAAAAGGCACATAGATAAAGTTGGAAAAGCATCACATTTGGGGGCATGGCCTTGTGGTGAATCAGGTGTATTTTTAGCACAATTAATTCAAGTCGAGTCACAGCTGAATCGTAATGAAAGTTGCTGATGTGGCTTTATGTCGGAGAAGCAAACAGACATTTATAGACATGTGAGAGGTCTGAATTTAGCTTACAGCTCATGGCATATAAATATGGACCGTCTTTGGATCTATATTTGGCACAATTCATCTTATTCTGCCTCGCCCACTTTTCTTGGCAGCGTAGGAACACAATCAAACATTACTTGTTATTATATCTATTTGACATGGTAGCTACCTTAAGGGAATTTTTTTTTTTTGCTTTTTTTAAAATTTAGGAATAAACTATATGTGTAGATGATTTTTTTGCAAAATACTATATCAACACAAAAATGTATTACATCAATAAACAAACAAACAAGCAAATAAATAAACAAACTGTTACAAAAATGTACATATTATATTATCTTCTGTTATTTTATCTTACAAAGTGTGAGTCAATCATTGTAACTAACCTTTGTGCTTTGAGTTACAGAAGGTTCTGACCTTATCTGCCTGTGTGTGCAGGCAGGAGGAAGGCAGAAGTTAACTAACTGAGAGAAACAGATGTCTGTGTTTGTGTCTTATTTGAATAGAATGTATGAACTCTGCTTACCATGTGTCCCCCTCCCCTATAGGGCAAGTAGAGTTGATGTAATCAGGGCTCTGAAAAACTGAAAGAAAGAAAAAAAGAAAGGAGGGCGCACCGAGAGTGAATGTACTCAGCGATTGTAACTGGGTCTCTATCTCTGTCCGCTCTCCTTGCAAGTAAATTATAACTTAATAATCTGTCTTGTCTTTCTTTCCTTACATAGTTGCAGTATTGTTAGATTTACCAGCATCTAACACAAACAAACAAAAAACAGCTCAGAAAACGAGGTCCATTTATATCCCGTACAAATCTGCAGAACTGATAAGCCCTGCCTCTTCATTGCAAGATTTCAATGTAACACCCTCACAATTAATAGGTAGGAATAGGTGGTAGGTGAGGACAGGACTTTTCTGAGCACTAAATCACCAGCTGCAGGACAAGACAAAATTACTCAAACATGCATGAATCCTTCTTAATAAAACTTTTAGGTTTTAGATTTTACACAATAGGTCTCCTTTAACAAAGCAAAACAGGAAACAATTAACACCCTTTTCTACACTTTAAGCTGGTTCATGTGTTATTCAAAGACACGTGCTGGTGTTTCCCATTGAGGTTAGAGCAGTAAGAAGTTTTGTGCAGGAGGGAACAGGGCAGGGGGCAGTTTCATACAGGACACGGAGCAACAAGACTGGAGTAGGACACCTCCACAACAGCTGTGTACAGATGTTCAACTCCACAGGAAGCAAAGGACAGACAGCACAGATGGAGACAGGGAAGGACAGACAGGAGAGAGAGAAAGAGAGAGAAAACTAAATACTTGTTGATAAACTGTAGCTACAGTTTCATAGTGTTTCGTTTACCTCTGTTGTCATCTGAACCCTATATCACCATTATTTGAATACTACACACATTTGTATTTAAAGTGTGTAACTTTCTGGAGGGGAAAAGCCAACAAATGAATAGAATAGAGGTTATGCGTTAACGTCTTCCGGGCTCAAATAGACCTAGGTTGTTACATCCGGTGGCATGGTTGCCATAGTGACACAGTTGTTTACTCCAAAAACGTACTCTTTTATCGCAGCAACGGCGGTCACAGCAGCAAACGAGCAGCTTTTGGATTTTCATAAGGAAAAGTTGTAAAAGTGTCCGCGAACTACGCGAAGCTCGGCGCACATACCGAGACTCGCCGTGC
Organism: Mugilogobius chulae; assembly: GCA_038363315.1. NCBI lineage: Eukaryota > Metazoa > Chordata > Actinopteri > Gobiiformes > Gobiidae > Mugilogobius > Mugilogobius chulae. The sequence continues at coordinate 26,754,726 of CM076412.1, forward strand.
TCATGAGCCCGGGCAGAGGCGCTGTGGGTCGGGAAGAAGTGAACACACACACCGCTCGCGGTTGCCAGACTTTCAGAGAGCCAAAAGCGACCCACAGCGCCTCTGCCCGGGCCCATGAGCACAGTGAGTCTCGGTATGTGCGCGGAGCTTCTGTTCACGTAGTTCGTAGCTCACTTTTACAACATTTCCTTATGAAAACAACTTCAGGACTTGCCCAAAATATTTTGTTGATGTCCATCGCATTTGGAGTAAACAACTGTGTCACTGGCAACCATGCCACCGGATGTAACGGCCTCTGTCTATTTGAGACCGGAAAAACGTTAATGCATAACCCCTATTGAAAAACTAAAACCATACGTTGGGACATTCTGACTGGGAATAAATGCATTTTATGCCATAGTGTTTCTACTGAACATGAGCAAGCCCTCCTTCAGGCCAAATAATTGTTCATTTTCTGGCCATGCAAGATTGTTCAAAAAAAGAGCTATGCAAATAAAGCTTGCTTACTTTCCAATCGGTTAATAGAACGAATAATCGCCCAATTAAACAATGACCAAAGTAGGTAGCAAACTGTGAAACCTAATCCAGTGATTGCCCGATACTTCCAATCAAATCAGACAACATTGAAAATATCAGCTGTTTTCAAAATTCTAGTTCAGGATTCAAAAATAAAGCATTCGTTCACACAAACAGCTCTTTCTCCGGGCCTTGCACCATTTCTCCGCTCATCCATCTCCTCATATCTCTCCTCATCACAGACATAACAGCTCGATGGCCGTTCGCTCATAACCTGCAGCTTCTATAGAGATGACACTGTTGGTAAATGGCCCTTTCCCCGGCAGCAGACAGTGGGATGGCTGCAGGACAGTGGCTAATGTGGATCTTAAAAGCTTTAGCTCAAGTATAGATCACCGTAAAGCCCTGTTCGTCTGATGTATGCCTCCCCGAGTGGCACTTATTTGGGAGCAGAAATATCCGTCTCCCCGTGCACGCTCCATGGACCGCAGACTGACAGCATGTTTAGGACAATAAAAGACCAATAAAAGCATAAGTGGGAAACAAAAGGGAATGTGTTGCTTCTCATATTGGGCTAATATTCGGTGTTTTGCAGTGCAGGGTTTAAGTTCATGTTAGACCTTTTTGTGAAAAGAAATGTGCTAGTTTATATAAAGATTTTTTTCAGGAACAAAAATCATACAAAAGATAAACATTATAGTGATGCTAAACACTAAATAATTGATTGTTGCGACTTTATTGCATAACCTACAGGATTGTCAAATTGCAGTCAGATAAGCTCATTAGAAACATAATCAATATGACATAATCAATTTTTGAAAAAAATTTCACAATTTGGAGAAAAAAAGTACACTTTTGTAACCACTATGCAGTTACGAATACCTGAGGGTGTACACTAAAGTGGCCATACCTGCTTGTCAAAGCCTGATCCCGTCAGATCTCAGAAGCTAAGCAAGAAAGGGCCTGGTTAGTACTTGGATGGGAGACCGTTAGAACACCAGGTGCCACAGTGGGATGACAGGAGTAGATTGTTGTTGTGTCCTTGGGCAAGACACTTAACCCACACTGCCTCAGTGTCTGCGTACACTGGGTGAGTGGATGATAGATTGTAAAGCGCTTTGAGTGACTGGAAAGGTAGAAAAGCGCTATATAAATAGACCATTTTAGTTATTTTAAAGTTACCAATATGCATTTACAGAACAAACGTTAATTAGTTATTATGAATTTTTATTACAACCTTCAGCATCAAACAGCTATTATCTATTACAAAACAGAATGTATCAATGTTTTCAGTAGAAACTTCTGGTTCCTAGACCTGGTTCTTCAATCAGTGTACACCATAATCTCCCCTCATAAATTAGACAGTAAATATGGCTGTAGAACTGCAAAATATACAAAGAGAAGCCAATACAGTGCATGGAAAACCAATAATTTGTACATAAAGTAAACATAAGAGTGCATGGTATTAGTCCTCTAAATGCATACTGTACACTTTTGTAACAAACAGAAAATGCACTTAAGTACACCTGTGTGCATGATGAGCACTTTTGTGACTGCCAAATCTAAACCCATGTAGGCAATGTATCAAATTAGATTTGACTCAAATATTTATCATGTCCTGCATCTTTCTCAAATGTACAATGTGTGCACTATGTGTATTGTAATAAAAACACTGATACCAGAGATAATTTTCATAATTTGTTGGAGCTTAACACTTTCTGGTGAGAGAAGCCATTTTGGAATCTCCAAGCATGCCCTAGCATGGTCTATGCAGACTGCAGCGCCACCTATTGACATTCACTGGAACTACAAGTGGTAACAAAAGCCACCAGCATGCAGTCAGAGTACATATTGAATATTATGAGAGCACCAAGGAGGGTTATTTGGCGTACACTTTCGTGAGTCGTATGCAAGAAAGGGTTAAAGGACACATATTTTGCATTAGGGTTAGAGTTTTTACTTTATTTTTGTTTTAAGGGTTAGAGTTTTTAATCCCCCTCCAACAACTTCTGCACTCACACTGCAGGAGTTTTGTCCCTATTTTAAACCTGATTTGTCTCTTTAGTTCGGGGGTGGCGTGGCCGGAGTAAGGATTTTTGAGAGATTTTTTGTCGTTTCTCTCCTTATATCGGTGCGTCACTTTGACTGTTTGCCAGGACAAATTATCATGAGGTTCACATGCAGCACAAGCGCGAGGACCTTTACAACAGACAGCATCTGGTGCATTTGCCTTGTGTTTACGGCTCTTAAAATGTAAAATAAAGAAACATTGCCTCATCCAACACATTCCACAAGAAAGCCTAAATATACAACAACACATAAAAAGTGTAGGATGAGCATGATTTCACTTCGTCGTATGTTACTCTGTATACGTATATTGCAAGATATGAAAAAGCTTAAAATAAATTTCTTTAGGTTTAACAGTAGGGATGTGCGCCGAGACCCGGTTTAACCTCCTAGGACCTGGCGTACACATGTGTGGAAAAACATTTTGGGGTGTGTATACGACAATACACAATTTTTCTCTATAAGGTCCTGGTGTCCACATAACAGGTCATTATACTGCCACTTAATGGTGACAGGAGTGCATAACACATTATAATTTTGATTCAAGATGGCTGCCAACACACCTGAATGTTTAGTTGTGAACTCTAGGTACAAATCTTGCCAAGATAAAAAAAATAAATTAACTTTTATGGCTAATTCTTGTTCAGATGTGTATATAAGTGTTCAGTGTCTACTATGGAAGTTGAATTTTAAAAAACTTAGCAACACCAACAATCTAGCGCGCTCTTAAACATGCAGTCCACAAACGTGGACAGCGGGAGTTAGTTTTGGTGAAAAGGAAAAATGCTAACACAAATATGTAGAAATTAAATTGTATTTTGGCATGGTTATGGTAGAAAACAATTACTTATTGCAGTACGAACCAATAAAGGATGTGTTCTAAACAAATATGGATAGATTTTAGGTGTGTTTTCCTCATATAGTATTTTTTTTTTTTTTTATCCAGACAGCTGATCCTTGTCACAAGCAATAGAGTTGGTCCTTTGATGGAAATAATTCTGTGGTGAAACATTTATCAGACAACAGTGATGCTGTGGGGAGTCCTGAATATCAACTTCCAAGACAGGACCAATGCAGCAGTGAAAAGTGCAGGAGTGGAAGTGAGAACTCCATTCTACAGTGGAAGCTGACCTGGACATAAACGTGATTATCATGAAGGATATTGTTTAGACTGCAATGTTGCCAGATGACACTCAGTCAGACGTCACTCTCGGACAGAGCAGGATGTGAATAACCACTCAAACAATGGCCCTGAAGAAACAACACCAGGTCCAAGTCATAAAAATCTGTCCAAAAAGGGACGATAGAAGGCTTATCAGTTAATGCCAAACCAGGCCCAGTTTGAGCATAAGAATGAAACTGTGCAAGACAGAGAGGATCAGAGTCCACTTGAGTACTGCCAACCAACAATTTTTTTTTTTAAAGATGGAAGAAGTACCTCAGCACAAAACACCACTGAGGATAGAATAGTTACCATCGCATGAGTGGCTGTACAAAGAAATGGACACTATTAACATTACAGATCTAGCTTTAGCCAACAGCTTGTTCCTGTACCACAAACACCACTCTGCATGTGGCATACTAAAGGCTGCACTTCTACCAGAGATGGTAAACTGGAAGAATGCCGCGTGTGGCAGAGCAAAAGACTAATTTGTTCTATACAGGGTGTTTCTCAAGTGTCACAAAGCTTTTCAAATATAAGTGGACAGCTTAGAACAGCAGCAGTCTTAATTTAGAATAGTTTACAATATAATCAAAATGTTTTTTACAGTGTTAAAAGCATATGTCTTCATGCACTTTCTAGCAACACTTCAAATGAGGCAGACTCTTCCGAATGGCACAAATGCTGTTTCTCATTTTATTTTTACACTCAGGAAACATTTTTGTTGAGTTCAGGCACTTAAAAAACGTTTTTTCAAAATATTATTCACTTATGATTTTATAGTGTTTTATCAAAAATTATTAAAATATAGAACGAATGTCCACATATGTGGACAGCATTTTTCTCAAAAACTGCAAAATGTAAAAAGGTAATTTTTTGTTTTTACATTCATCAGGTTCCAATCACCCGAAATAACAAAAAAAAAAAAATTAATAAAGCATGCCTTGCAAAGGTTCGGGTCCTAGGAGGTTAATAACAGCTCCGGTGCTGCACCTTAACGGTTCACTGGATCGATAAGCTCCAGGAATATCGGTCCTCTTATCAGTTCTGAAGAAGCGTGTTTCATGAAGTATGTCATGTTCAAATGCCTTGTCGGTTGAGACACAGCACAATCTCCGAGACAGACCAGTGCCAACGGACCGCGTGCACGAGACACTGGAAAGTATGATACACAGGTCGCCTGTTCACGGTTATAGCGCCTAATCTGACCAATCATTTCACAAACTCTGATCACTGGTGGAATAAGCACAGCGCAGCTTTCAAACAAATTGTAGCCTTTTCAATTTGGCCTGTGAAGCTGACGTTTATTAAATACAGTTCTTGCTCACAAACTTTGAGAATGTGGTTCTTGCTAGTGAATCTTCATGAAAAATATTTTGAAATATCTTTTTCTGTGGAAAGGTGCAGTTGACTTTCTACCTCCAGAAAGTTACACAGTGTTACTTCGAGCCAAAGTAAAAGTTTCCGAGGGTATTTTAAAACACAAAAACAATGCAATGCAATTTACGATCATTTTAACACAGACCATGGTTCTGATTCACTACACGACAAGGAGAGAAAACTCAAAGCACTCAAGAGTCAAACCAAAGAACATGTTGCACTGCTTCTCCACAATGCTGCACAGTATGTACATGCATTTACAAACTATTTACAAAATGTTGTATTTAAAATGTTCTTCCATGTCCTTGAGCACAAAACACCAACAGTCTGTTCAGGGCTTAACAATCATGCACTTACAAAATGCTTGTTCCTTTTTCAAGTACTCTTTTACAAAATGTATTATTTCCTCAGAATTTTTATCTGCATAAAATATGAAAATATGTTTGTTCTCTCAACTCATTTTGCTGCTTCACAAATTAAGTTTTCCTCTTTTAACTTGTTTTCTTGCTTAAAAAAACAAACAAAAATAATTTAAAAAATCTATCACATTTTTGGTTCTGATCTAGAAATATTAGTTTAGAATGTGGCTGATCACTTTCCAAACATTTTTCTATCATCATGGCCACTAATGAATGTTTTTAGACAAACAAGAAAATGACCTCAGAAGTTTAACCTGCTTTTATGTGATCACTTTATTACAAAATTAGCTCCTGGTCCTCCACAGAAAAGGTCTGACTGTGGCTCTTTTATATTCAAAATATCTAAACAAACTGAACAGCTTCAAAACACCTACACACAAAGCTCCCAAATACATTTTAATTAATTACTTTAGGCTACTTTTCATAAACACGCCAACATCATTTGTATAATTAGTGAAAGTAACATTAAACAGGAGTAGCAGAGGTCATGAGAACGATTCTTCTACACATTCATGTTTCTAAGGGATTCACGCTTTATTATTTATGTGTACAATTTTATTTCCATAGAATATACACTAATTGTTCAAATATACATAATTACAAACACTCGAGTGTGAAATAAGGATCTGTGCACCCACTATATTAACTACTGTTGCCATGGCAGCAGAGAAGAAATATGTTTTAAGGAGATTTCTTTTTCATGAAATTGATCTATTACATCTTAGGCTGCATTAACAATACTCTTTTGATTCGGATCAGAAGTTGTTTGTCTGGATAGTTCGATTTGATTGGGTAATTGTGAAATGTAAAAAATCTGGACCGGTTGGAGATGTCGTCTTGGCTCAGTTGAATCGAGCTCTGGAGCGGTTTGTCTGTTTTGTGAACGCAAACTGACCGAGAGCGAAACAAAACCAGGAAGTGAACAGCGACATGAATGGATCATACGCACGTGAGGCTCAGAATCAAGACAAACAGCATGTGTGAGATCGATAACGAGACAAATAATACGCAAAAACACATGAAAGTAACAAGAGAAGGACAGGGGATGATTCAGGTGTAATAATTATGATCACATGACTGTATAAGTTAGATGGAAGCAAATATAGAAAGTAACACTACAGCTCACATTACTGTGGGGAAAATGACATATTCATCCTTTATTTAGTTATACAGCTAAACGAGCAGATGACAGACCTTTCAGAGCCAGATCTTTTAATGCCCAGTCCTCCTCTCTGGTCCTCTGAAGTGAAAGTCCATGTTGTCTTTCCTCCTGACACTTGGTCTGTCACTCACACCGGGTCTGTTAATGTGAGAGAAGTTGTGGGATAGAACCAAAAAAAGCAAAAATATAAAGTCCAGCAGCGTGTTTGTTTCTGATGGAGCTGATAGTCTAGAAGCCGGGTGTCTTCCTTGCTGGTTGCGTAACATGTTTCTGTCCCACAGCACCTCTACAGGCGGGAACAGATATGTCTCTATGTGCAGGTTCCATTCGTAAAAAGTGTATCGTGAACAGAACCAAGCCAGTTTAGAGAAAGAGACAATGTTGCAGCTTTGGTTCCCAATCGAGCCGAGTCTGGTTTGTACTGTGAATGCAGCCTTAAAATCAAAATAAACTTTAGCATAAATTTTCTGTGGCCAGAGTTAAGATTTATTTTCATCAGTACACTTTCTAAATAAAGATTTTGAATAGCCTTGAAGGTCTTGACTCACGTCTGGTTCATTTAACTGCAAATATTGACTTCTCAGGTCAGTATAGAGCTTTGCCCACTTTGTAGGTGCAAAAATAATCCATATTCTCTAAAATGGCGAATACCACTAGTTTAAGTGAAAATTACAGTAATGTAAAATCCACTTTGCTGAGTTTTAATCTTGCTATAACTAACAGCATTCTCCTATTAGTTTAGTCCAAGTTGTGATTGGACAAATCCATAAAAGTAGTAGTAGTTGTAGTTGAATTTAGATCAACATTCGAAATTCAAAAGCAGTCAAAGTTTCTGTAATATTAGCCTTTTAAATGCTGTGATGTCACTTGAACAATGATTGGATATTGAAGCTGCTTTCAATGGTGTAAAAGAGTTCTTTAAAAGTGTCAGCTTGACCCTACTATAAATCCATCCTTTGCCAATTCTCTTCATTACATGCTGAGACATCTCCTTCCGGCACAATAACGTCGCCCCCATTTTCATGCATTTAACGGCGTGTCCATCGCAGTTTCCCTACAGCGAAAAATAGATCCGTTATGAGCCTGTCAATGTGGCGTTTCCAGATAATCTAACGCTTTTTGCTGGGGCAGGTGTAACGTACGCGCTGCATTCTGTTTGTCCTTGGCATGAGCTTATCTGGGCTGCTTTTGTTGCGTCTCACTTCAATATTCCTCACCCGCGGCTAAACTACTTTTAGGCATATTAATGGCTGACCCTGAAACTTCCACGGAGTCAAAGTAAACAGACTTTGTCCACAATCCCCAGAGTACACGGAACGCAACAGGACAGGCACAGAACTGGGATGAGGGCGGCTTTTTCGAGCGATTTGAAGTGAAGGTATTGGCAAGGCTGTCAAGTGTCCTTTTTCGGGAGGTTATCCTGAAAAGACGGTTTGACAGGTTTTCTTCAAAGCTAACAGCGGGGAGCACGACGTCTTCTTCAAAGCGCTTTCCCGAGTGGTTACTACGGTGGCCCTGAAGGGTAAAACGAGAATAGTAATACCCAAAACAAGCGCTCTCGTTTGAAAACAAGGACTGTAAGAGATACACTCAATTTACCTCTATATGCAGATGAGAAAATATACATGATCATTTGTCATGTTTTATATAGGACATGCTCACTTATGCTCACATGCTCACTCAATCTGCAAACTAATCTAAAAAAAAACAAAACAAAACAAAAGAAAAAACATAAAAACAAACACGTTTTATTCAATTACCCTTTTGGCTGAAAAGTTGCACAATGGCCCCGTTGTCATCGTGGGTCCTATTTAACGGTGCACTGTGCAACTTTTTGTCCAAAAATGCATATTTTTGTAATTTAGATGCCTTTGTTAAACTAAATACTTAAAGGGGACCTTTTATGTCAAATTCACTTTTCTAAAATTTTAACCTTGTTATATTTGGCCTCCCTTCATCATTAGCTTACTCAAAGTTATATTTGAATTGATTCGTGCACGTTGGAGTAATCTTGCATTGTTCTTCAGCTGCAGCTCAAGTGCTCAGAAATCCCCGTTCTCACCTACCCCCTATCCCCTCCCACTTGCCTGTTTTTACCAAAGTCAAAACACCGCCGTGGACTGGAGCTGGTGTACAAGACACTTTGCAAGAAACTCAAACGTCTCACACCAAGCTCGCCTCGCAGTCAGTGTACTGGAGGTCAGAGATGGCAAGTAACTAAGTGTTTTTACTCAAGTACTGCATTAAGTAGTTTTCTTGAGTATCTGTACATAACTTGAGTATTACTATTTACTCCTTACATTTTCCAAGAAGTATCTGTACTTTCTACTCCCTACATTGTTAAAACAGGTGAGTTACTTTATAAACAGAGACCATAAACGGTTTTAAAACCCTACAGAGCCGCGGTACTGTTGTATATTAGAGCTCTGTGAACAAATTAACAACTGAAAGTTGCCAAAAACATATTTAGATATTTATCACATGATAAAAGTTACAATAATTATAAAGAATTCACTGTAAAGGCCAACTCATGCTCCAACACATACAAACCAACCGTGCACTGCAAAGTAATGCATTTCTATATATTTTTGCCTTGTTTCTATATATTTTTTTCTTATTTCCAGCCAAATTATTTGCTGTTGAACAAAGACATTTTTACTCCCCCCAAGTGGAAAATGTTATAGTTTTAAACAAGAGAATAACTTTTGACAGTGATACTTTTTATACTTAAGTAAATTTACACAGGTTTTCTTTTATAGTTTTCCTCAAGTAAAGGTAATTTCCTCAGTACTATCAGTGCCGGAGGTGTAATTGACATAGTTACTTCTCATCTTTCTGACCTCAGTCATTCTTGTACAAAGCTGCAAAGTAATACTTATATTTCCAGTCTTTCACAATTTCTTGCACTATACTGTACTTTGGTTGAAGCAGTTTTTCCTCTACTTTACCGTTTATATACCAGACGAAAAGACATTCCGGTACCGTTTAAAAACCCAGGTCGCATAATCACTACTACATTATGTAAAGTGGCCTGCTACAAACCGCCACATTGTTGATGACACCCAACCATTTCTTACATTAATTCAGTCAATGTGCATCTGTTATGTACGGCTGTTAACCCTCCCAATCACATTACGGCACTTACTGTAACCACTCAGAGCTGCCGTCACCATAATGTTTACCATAATGTGCACTTCTCACCCATTTACAATGCATAGATCCAGCCTTTAACACCGCTCCACTGACCGCGCATTACCGACTCCCGCGTAGACTTCTCTTGGGGGGCGATTAAACAGAAAGAAAATGCATTTATACCTCCTACATGCCCGATAAGCACGGAGGAGTGTGGCAAGTACAGGATTATAATAGGCCTGTGTTTTTGTGAGGAGAAAATGCGTGGTTTTGCTGTTATGTTCTGGATGTTCGCAGTCTCTGATACACATTAAATGACTGGGATCCTCGCTGCTCTCTTAGCAGATCGAACTCATCCATCAAGGGCTTGTGAGCGGAATTCAGAAACACAAACTGAGAGAAGAGGTTTTTTACAAGGAGCTGGTGGAGAGATGCAGAAGATTTACAAGAAGACGTGTGAACAGCGCCCACATTTATATACTTGACATACAATTATAGATTCTGGGTCACACACAGAGGGTCAAACATGTTTTTAAAGTGCAGATAAAGCAATGTGTGGCCTACTTTTTAGATAGTTGTTCTCTATACCAAACTCTCCATGGTTTAAAAGTAGAACTAAAAATCTTCTTGGCTATTTCTAAACATTGGACAAATTGTGTTTACAACTTTCTACTATTTGTTCTCGTGGATGACTGGAGCCTATTCCAAAGTCTTTGATTGACCTGCTGCACTTTTACTAAACGAAATAAACTGTTAGTAGGTAATTCTTAACTGAATTCTTGAGTTTGGAAATGTTTGATGTAAAAAAAAATGCTTAGAATTTTTAAGATCTGTAACATGAGACAGACACAGATATACCAACCAAAACATGGATGTTCCCCAACTACAATAGTTCTGTCCAAACCTAGCAAGAACACCCTTAGGTGTCTCTCTGAGCACTGGACTGTGGAGCTCACTGTTCCTGAGGAGATGCCCCAGAAACGTTGAGGAATGAGGACAAATTTCTCTCCGGGAAAAATAACGTCTACCTTAACCTTAACCTTTAACCTGAACACAGTGTTTGCATTTGTCTGCTACATAGTACTTAACACTAAGCGTGGTTAATGGTTTGACTTCTCAGTAAGAAGATTATGGGTTTGAATCTGGAATCTGACCCAATCAACATCTCACAATCTCAATGGGTTGAGTTTGCATGTTCTGATGAACAGCTTTGTCTCACAATACATGTGTGGAGGCAAATTAATCTATTTTCTTTATTAAATTCACTTCGACGAGTTGGCTACTGTCTAGGCTGTTCTCCCGTCTATGGCCCAAAGTCACTGGGATAGGCTCCAGTCACCCGTGGCTTCAAGCAGTGTTAAGCAGTTGTAAATGAATATCAAATTCTTAATATCACAGTTCAAACACTGATTGAACACAGTAGCTTTAGGATGTAGCAGGTCACATCAGTTTGCAGCGGATTCACCCTCACCAGTTCAGTTGTACAATGTGACACACGTGACACATTAAGTTTTTAGGAAAACAAGATGGTGGTCCAAATTGACTTACAAATATACATTTTGTTTTAGTTTCATTTGAAGAGCAAAAACTGTACATAAAAATGAACAAATTTGTAGGTACTACCTGCAGCTGCTGTTCCCAGTATACTGTAGCTTAAATACTCCCCTGATGCATCTGATTGGTTATCTGATTGGTTATTTACTCCTCTGGTAGTTTCCAGTAGACTAGATTCCTTAAAGCAGTGGTTCTCAACCTTTGTTTAGCTGCAAACCTAAAAATAACAACCATATGCATCTGCGACCCCCTAACACAAAATGCAGGCTTCCCACAACATGATAAAATCTTTGGTCTAATGTTTGATATTATTTTAAAACAATAACCCTATAGGTCATTTCATTGATAGGTTTGTTAAAGAAATCTACATCTATCATTGCAGTTGAAAGGTGTCAAATCTTGTTTAAGATGTCAATGTTAAACTTCACACATCAGGGAACCTCCAGAAATCATTTTGTGACCCCATGAGAGTCCCCCAAATTGAGAACCACTGCCTTAAAGCATAGTGCTGCTTATCTGGGTGTATAAGAAAGTCCAATTACTGGTGTTGGACAATTTCCTTCACGTCTTTTAGATCAGTTCAAAAAGTAAAATGTAAAAAAACAACAACAAAAAAAACAGTTCCACACAGCAGTACTTCAGAACTCCCGAAGTGATGCCAAATGTGAAATTTCGGATCAAGCCCTTTCTCCAGACGAGAAAACATCGTGGCGTCACTGAAGCTCCAAAGTACTGCTATGCAAATCTACATCTTTCCTTATTATAAAGGAGCACAACAATGAAAAATTGTTCTTTTGCTGAAATAAAATCACAGTAAGCAATTTGAACACCCAGATTGAAGAGAATTACATTTTTTAGATGTCTTTTGTTTTTGGCATTTCAGACACAGTGGGGGTGATAACATTTTTATTTTTTTTTTACCAAATTCAACATGTCCCTTACAAAATACCAAGTAACTTTGAACTCTTGTGACTTTCCTGAAAACTTTGACCCAGATTCTTCTCTCCTGTCTCACTTGTGTGCGTGTGTGAACTGTGTTACATAAAGCATACATCAGCCCGTGTCAGAGCAGTGCCACAGCAGCAGGGGCCTCTTGTTCAGAAGAAGGTTTGACGCCCGAGGACACATCTCTAATCAGGATCCATCTCTTCGACCTGTAGCTTCGGGAGAGGCAGCGGCTTCAAACGGGCGCCCTCATAGTTCACATCACATTGTTGAATTATGCAACAAAGATCACTGCGGTTTCCAGTCTTTGTCTTTGCCACGGCCCGCTGATACCAAACACCCAACCTGGCTTTCATATACAGTATGTATGGTTTCAAGGAAGAGGAACTCAAGAATAGACAAAGTAGCAGCGTTGGAGTCTGTATGGAGTGAAACTGGTGTAGTGACTTAACCTGGCCCACACCAGATTGATTGATATATTGATCTGGAATGACTGCTGCTGAAAGTCACCAGGAAAAAAACAGAACGTCATTTGTATCTGATTGGTTGAAGCAGTCGAACCCAGAAGTAGTCGAGAAGTCATGTTTGATGTTGGGAGGCCCATTTTTGTTAAAACACCTGACTAAATTCATCTAAAATTCAACTGAAATTGTTCCAGAACCTTTGGAGCACAGACAATTGGCTGGATTCTGTGTAGTTTTAGTCTGAATGACTCTAGGTTTAAGTGAGAAGAAGCTTTCAGGTTTTAAAATCCGTCTAAAATGTCTTTGGTAAATACAGTATAAGAAGCAGTATGGTGTGTATGGGACAGAATTAGAGACTAAATTTGGCATATTTGGGGTTTGAACATTGCCTCTTTAAAAGTTGAAGCTTTTTAATTAAAAATGAGTTTTAGGGACCTGCATTAACTTAAAAAAGTTTAGATTGAGCCCATTGAAAACTCCTATTACATTTTGAACAATTTATGCATTTTTTTTGGACAGTTTAGATTAAAACTGATTCTGATCCATTCTAGAATGGCTGCTCCATGTTTGTTTTGGTCTGAACCATGGATGTATTATATTATCTGGATTGGGCTCCGCCCCCTCTTTCCCGATGCGAGTGGCGATCAGGCCGCTCCACGGTACTGCAGCTGTTGGGCAAAAGAAAAATTTTCCCATAGACCGTCAATGCATTTTCGGCACTTCAAACTGCTATTGCTCCGTGGACGCGGCACCGACAGCTTTAACTAAGGTCTCATTTTGAAGGTATTTCTCTCTAGTTTCACTACATAAATTTCCAATTTTTTCGATGCCCCAAACGCTTAAACGGGGTGTAGCCTAGCTTACCGCTCTGCCCGCGCTCTCTCCGCTCCCCCCGCCGCTCTCCCCCCGCTCAGGCCTCCATCGCGCTGATTGTCAGAACTGATCACGCTGTCACTTTTCTGACGTCACGGTAGTAGGAGGCGCTAGCCCGCATTCAGGAAAGAGCGCGGAAGAAAAAATCTTTTTCGGCATCAATGCGCCACTGAGCAGAAGCCATTGAAAACAACGGGCCACCATCTTGGACTCATCTTCAAGTTCTAATTATACTTCCATGGTCTGAACGTGCGCTTCACTCATATCATGATGCTGAGTTGTGATTGGTTCACTGTGCCGCTGATTGGTCCAGCTAACCTTGGCTGTATCTAAACGTATGACAGAAACACTTCAGATGGATTCTTATTTTGTGAAAATCACAAATATTGTGAGAATCCACCTGGTAGAGCCAGTGTTGGTGGTGACTTAGCTGAATACCCGCTCCAAAAATGCTCAAGCTTTTTATTTCTAAACTGAACTCTAGGTTCCCTACAGAGATTATACATTTTTGCAGCCAATGAAAATTTGAGTTGAAATATTAACTACCTAAATACATAGATAAACAGATGAATACAAATGTATTACTAACCTTGACCCTTCAATAGTGACACTTAGACTTTCCCCTTTGGTATTTACAGAGATATATCTTAGTTACCTAATGTAACTGTAGTTCTATGAGTATGTGCGTAGCCCTCTACGGGCTTCGCTATTGGCTAACACTCGAGGCAGCGCCTCGCACCTGAAGATCAAACAATGTACCGCTCCAATCATGGAGAGTGGTTCCCGCCACTGGCCGTATATAAGGCCCTGTCCACTATCGCTCGCCCTTCTTGAACTCTAGCACAGTGGAAGACATGCCTGCTGGGCCTGCAGGTAGAGGGCTACGCACATACTCATAGAACTACAGTTACATTAGGTAACTAAGATTTCTATGTCGTATGTGCTACGCCCTCTACGGGCTTCGCTATTGGCATACCCTACGCGAAGGCCGTAGGATCAATGTACTCCCAGCAGGCATGCATGATTGGAGCGCACCCGCAAACCTACTTCCTACCAAGTACAGAGAGGCAGCGGGCGAGGTTGAGACCGGATGGAGAGAAGGCACATAGTCCTGCCCGGACCTGCCACAACCACCCGCATGAAAAAGAAACAAAGGTGATGAAAGGCCGCCTCTCCCAAGAGCGCCAAGCCACCACAAGGGAAGCACCCAAAAGAGTGCTAAGCATGGATGAACTGGCCACCTCTCCCAAGAGTGCCAGGCACAAGAGCAGAGTCTCCAGAAGGAGTATGACGAAGGTGAACAGGTAGCCTCTCCCAAGAGCACCAAGAACACCCAGGCAAAGCCCCCAAAAAAGGAGGATGCTAAGAACTGGGGGCAATGCGCAGGCTGCCTCTCCCAGAGCGCCTGAGGCACATCACCGACAAAGAAGTCCCTAAGCCGTCACCTTATGTCGACTCATGCGGCCCGCGAGAAAGGACCGAATGAGCCACTGACTGAGCTGTCACATCCAACAGATATGATTGGACAAATGTCGATGAGGAGGACCAGGAGGCGGCTAAACAGATCTCCTCGAGGGACACCCCTCTAAGCATAGCAGTAGAGGTGGCCACACCCCGAGTGGAATGGGCTCTGATGAGTGCAGGAGGAGGGCGCCCCCGTGCCTCGTAAGCCATGTGAATCGCCTGGCACACCCAGTGGGCTAAGCGCTGAGAAGAAAGAGCTGCACCCCGATCCTTCGCACCAAAACCCACAAAAAGCTGGTCAGAACGTCTGAAACCGGCCGTGCAGTGCAGGTAGCGGCGTAACGCCCTGACCGGACATGACAGGTGGCTCCGTTCCTCCTCTGCTGATGCATGTGGGGGAGGGCAAAGCGGTCTCAAGCGGATGACCCTGGACCTGAAGGAGGAAGTTATGACCTTAGGCTGAAAGGCCTGGTTCGGCCATAACTCCACCAAGCCTCCATCACTGCTAAAGGACAAGCAAGAGGGTGGATGGAGAGGGCGCATAATTCCCCCGCCCTCTTGGCAGAGGCGAGCGCCAAAAGCAATACTGTCTTAAACGATAAGCAGCTGAGCTCAGCGCGATCCAGGGGCTCGAATGGCGGGCCCGAGAGACCCTCCAAAACCACCTGGAGATCCCAAGCTGCGGCGGAGCGCCTGAGGGGTGGATTCAGTCTGAGCGCACCCCTTAAGAAGCGCTTGACAAGAGGATGGTTACGGGCCGAGAAACCACCAAAACCCGTGTGGCCCGAAGCGATGGCCGAGGCAAAGACGCCCAGGGTCGAAGCCGAGCGGCCTTTGGCCAGGAGACTCTGAAGAAAGCCCAAGACCTCCTGAATGGGGCACGAGAGGGGATCCACTGACCTCTCCGCGCACCATGTGGCAAACAACTGCCATCGTAGTCTGTACGCCCTAACCGTTGAAGGCGCACGTGCTCCCTGAATGGTCGAGACTACAGCGGAAGGGAGGCCTAAGTCTAACAACCTTCCCCTCTCAGCTTCCAAACCAAGAGTCTGTGGCCTAGGATTGGGCGCGAGTAAAGGGCTCCCTGGGCCTGAGTCAGCGTCTGGGGCGAGTCCGGGAGGGGCCAAGGTGTCCCCTGCGCCATGGACACCAAGTCTGGGTACCACCTGGCACTCGGACTGTCCGGGGCCACAACCAGGATTTGTAGTCTGTCTCTCCTGACTCTGTGAAGCAGCGGAGGCAGAAGCCGGAGGGGGGGGAAGGCATAAAGGAGTCCCCCCGGCCAACGTCGGTGCGCCAACGCGTCGACGCCCAGAGGAGGCTCGTCCCCTGGTCTGAGTGAGAACCACAGGGGCACAGAGCGTTTTCTGCACTGGCGAACAGGTCGGCCACCGGGTGGCCGAACTGCTGCCAAACCTGCGCCGCCACCCAGGGGGCTAGGCTCCATTCGTCGCGGGCTGCTCCGCCCCTGGACATTCTGTCCGCGCCTACGTTGAGAACGCCGGGGATGTGCCGGGCCCTCAAGGAAAGGAGGTGAGTGTTGGCCCACAGGAGGATCTCCGCTGCCCTCCTGTGGAGCGGGGGAGATCTGGTTCCCCCCTGTCTGTTCAGGTAAGCCACCACAGTCGTGTTCTGACCGGACTAAAACGTGGTGTCCCTCCAGTTCCGCTCTGAAGTGCAGGAGAACATTCTTCACTGCCTCCATCTCCAGGACATTGATGTGCCTGGGCGTCGGAGACCAGGTGCCGCCCGTCGAGCACTGGCCCAGGACCCCCCCCCAACCAGTCAGGGAGGCATCTGTGAACACCTCCGTGTAATGGGGACACATCCCAGCCGCACGCCCTGGCTCAGAAGGATTGGGTCGGTCCAGAACTGAATATCCTTCCGTGCGGGCATTGGGAGCCTCAGCCATTTCCTCCTGTCGCGCACTGGGTGCAATCTGAGACGGGAGTACCACCGCTGGAGGCGTCTCATATGCAGAAGGCCCAGCTGAACAACTGGGTGGGCCGCTGCCATCAATCCCAGAAGTGATTGAATCTGATAGGACTGGACTGTCGTCCTTTTCAGAACAGCTTGACCCTTCTGGAGGAGCACTGACCGTCTCCCGGCAGAGAGAGACGCGCGCGCATTCAGTGAATCCAGTTGGAGGCCCAGATAACACATGACCTGTGCTGGGCGCAGAGAGCTCTTTGCTCTGTTGACCACAAAGCCCAGTTTGGAGATGTGATCCAACACCACCTTGGTGTGAGCCTGAGCCTCCTGTCTGGAGGAGGCCAGGATGAGCCAATCGTCGATGTAAGTCAGAATCCTGATTCCCATACGACGCAGCGGGTCCAGCGCCGCCTCCACGCACTTGGAGAAGGTGCGGGGAGCCAGCGAATAACCAAACGGGAGTCGGCAGTATTCGTAGCATTTTCCGGCTACAGAGAATCTGAGGAATTTCCTGTGCTCCGGTACAATGGAAACATGGAAATAAGCATCCGTGAGGTCCACAGACGTCATCCAATCGCCCTGACTGACGCACTCCAACAGGTGTCGTGTCGTCAGCATGCGAAAGGGTCTCTTGGCTATGCATCCGTTGAGGATGCGCAAGTCCAAAATGGGTCGGACGCCTCCGCTCTTTTTGGGGACCAAGAAGTACGGGGAGTAGAAAACCGTTCCCCGCTCTCTCTGCCTGTACTTCCACTACTGCACCGCGCAGTAGGAGGGAGGAGACCTCTTCCAGCAGTGCCCTGGTCTCGGCCGCATCGCGCATTCTGGTCACTAACACCCTGCGAACGGAGGTGGGTGTGTAGCGAACTGTAGTGCATATCCCCTCCTCAGCGTTTTGCGTAACCACGGAGAAAGGGAATCCCGAGGTCCACCCAGGCTTGGTAGGAGTCCGTGAGAGGTCGGACTGCGGAGCTGGGAGCTCGATGAACGGGCCCGTCCACTGTGTCCGTGAGTGGGGGGCCCCGCTCGAAAGGGACGTGCGGGGTATGAACGTGAAGTTAAAACGTTCTGAAAGAACGTGCTCAGAGATCTTCAAGTGCTGAGTGAAAAGAAGGGCGAGCGATAGTGGACAGGGCCTTATATACGGCCAGTGGCGGGAACCACTCTCCCATGATTGGAGCGGTACATTGTTTGATCTTCAGGTGCGAGGCGCTGCCTCGAGTGTTAGCCAATAGCGAAGCCCGTAGAGGGCGTAGCACATACGACATAGAACCATCTTTACCTGCAAGTCCAAGTCAAAACAGTGAGTTTTGAGAATGTGGTATCCTTCTGGGTTCCTAATCCAAAAATGACAATGACTGCTTCTAGTGTCAGCTGAGACGCGCTGATAGTCTCTGGATGCACACTGCAGTCAGTGAGCTTAAAGTGAGGCAAACGTGGTCAGAAACTTACTCTGCCACAACTGAACCTCAAACAGACTCGCAAAAGTGGGAGGTGCCTGGAGGCCTTTTAAGAGACGTCCAGTGGGTGTGAACAGACATTGATTGACAAAATGAACAGTGAGCTTGGCGATTGATGTGATTTTTGTGTAGGAGCTATCCAGATGTGCGGAAAGTTCATAGCTCTGAGCTGTGCACAGCTCTAGTTGCTTACCTGCATGTCAACTTTTGTATTAACTTTGCATACATACGTACATGCAGACATATGAATGAACCCCTGCTTTAGCCTACATAAGCACAGGAGCTTATGAGGTGAACAAGTGAGTATTTTCTAAACCTGAAACACCGAAACAAGTGTCGAACTTGTGCACCTTCGTACACACGCTTATCTAGCTGAAGCATTTAACGATACTGATGTCATATCACAACGGCGACCTCTTACCACTTGCCTTAGCTGCGATGTCAGAAGGCGTCAACTCGATGTGACACGGGTGTGTACTGAAAATGCACAGTTGCGGTTTTTGCACACATAACTGCAAAATGAGCAAGTTTGCACAAAAATGTTCAAAAAAAGCCCGGAAACAGTGTATCATTAAATTTTGACCCCATAAACGCAGTTTGAAAGTGAAAAAAGTTTATTCTGCTTTTAGTTTGTCTTTAAACTGAGACTCTGGCTTCACATTCACACCCGAAGAGGCTTGAGGAAGCTGAAATGCGTCAGTGTTTTAATGTATCTATAATAAAGGTTTTTGTATTACTCTACTCAGTGCCTGATACTCACATTTTGCATACTGTCATACAATCAACCTATGACTTTGTGTTGTTTATAAAACAATCTAACCACTAAATCGCCAACACATTTTACTCACGACAACTAGTTTAACCGTGCGGCTGTCTGTCATAACTCTACTTGACACTGAGATGTGTTGTAATTCCAGTGCAACCTCCACTTGCTACAGATGTTTCTAGTGGCTGAGTGACTGAGTGGTCTTGCACCTGCCAATGCCGTACTCACTCACGCAGTTCTATTTATAAAACTCTCAGACCGACGACACTGTAGGGGAAAATATGAAAAATGTGTCACACGTATGATGAGGCCTGTTATTGCTTTCCTAAAGAAGACATCACTCTTGCTGTGGTTACTGTCAGACGCCGTGATGAGAGACACCTTTTCTGATCCGCGGCAGTTCTACACTCAAGTGGATTATGGAGGCACTACCGGAGTCAACTGCTCTGACAGACGCTGGCTAACTGTGCTGTGATTTATGAGTGCGCCTACAGCCTGCTCCAACATAAGGTAAAGACATAATAATGTATGCATGATGGTATGTCTACAAAAGAACTGCCACGGCTGATTTATGGCACGCTGTTATTAAAAAGGGACGAGGTTGCCTGGGTATTTTGACATTTATGAAATATATTGTATGAATGTGTTTGTGATCTGTTCTTCTAGGCAAGGCAAGTTAATTTGTGCAGCAGGATTCACAAATAATCATAGTTTAGTTTAACGAAAACAGCAGATGAAGAAACGTAGAGGTGAAGTACATTTGTAGGGCTGGCACAATAGCTTTGCAATACATCATAAAAAGTTTTATTTTATTGTTAGTAGAGCATTATTGTAATACTTGATACATCTTGTATGTGACAAACACTGTTCTAACAAGTTCATAACAAATTGAGTTTCTTTCATGTGCTTGAAGTTATATGTGTCAGTTCCAGATGAAACTTCTGTTGACATCAGAATTGTTCAACCTGCTTTGGTGCTGATTTGAAAGAGAAGAAATCTGATCTTACAAATCTACACATTTATTTGTCTTTTACAAATGACAGACATAGTTAGGGTTAGTTTTGTTTGGCATTTTGTTGGACTTAGTTTTTTTTTAAAGACATTCTAATTTGACACGAACTGTTAAGGAGCAGGGGAGCTCGGTATCAGAGTGTTAGTGTCTGTCTTCACAAATTGTAAGTTCAATCCGGGCCCAAAAAAAATCAGAAGGTAAGTTCTGGGTTAAACCTTGTCTGGCGGTCCAACAAAACTGAATCACTTCCTATAATCTTGTATTTTGAGCATGTAGTTCGCGCTTATAATTCACGGTTAAAGTTTGTATTAACAGACGGGGCTTTGGGATAAATTCCACTGCCTCAAAATCGGCAGGTTGATTGTGATCGACGGGTTGGGCACCAATGACTTATCCAGAAAGGCTCATGGTCTAGTTTAGTCTACCAGAGTAAGAGAAACTTAACCAGGATAAGTTCAGCGACGTTCGTCAGGGGTAGAATTACATGAGGAGGTCTGTGTTTGGTGAATTACAGGAGGTAAAATTCAGGTTAAACTTCACAGATAGTTTTGAATGAATGATTTGTACAAGTTAATTTCAGTTACATGAGGTCTACAGGTTCCTATAGTATTGTGCGAACAGAACACACAAAAAAAATTGACAGCTTTTTTTACAATATTAAGTCATATTAAGTGCACACTCCCATTACAGTTGTCAGGATTAGCTGACAACTTTTACTGAGATTTAACAAAGTTAGTTCCATTTTTAGTTTAGTGCCATGTCCTGTTCCAGTCTGTTGATTTTTGATGTGCCTGGTGTTTACATACTTCTGATGACCTCTGAGTGCGGATGTGAGGCTCCAAGCTCTTTGTGCAAAGTGTAAAGTGCATTGTTTACTACAACACCTCTAAAAACAGCACCTGACAATTATTATAAACACGCTGTGGCTCCATTTTCTAGTGTTTTTACCAAACTCATTCACAGGTCTTTTAGCCACTGCTCATCTGTCCAGTTAAGTACACTCTTCTGTTCCTGTCACAGACGCAAATATATCTAGTCCACTATGCCTGTAATATGCATAATTATGTTATTAAGGCAATACTTGACAGAAAATATGACAGAGAAAGAGAATATTAAATTGAGTCGGCATGGCTAAGTGCTAAAAGAAATGTATAATAGGATTCAAACACCTTTTCAAAGATAAAAATCAAGCATCTTCAACGGGTATATACATTTTTTAGCAACTATGTGGAGAAATGAGAAACTTGGAGGAGAACCACAGTGAAGAGGAGATCCACTACCATGGACGGACAGGCTATAGATGTGACCAGGACTGACATTTGCAAATAAGGAGATTGAGTCTGTAGAGTCCATTAGCCGGAGGAAAAGGCTCATCTGGCAGGACGCGGACAGGCAATCCAGGAGAAGGAGTTGGGGCAGGTGTTCAGGTGGAGGTCCAGGTCCTTAATTTTAGGAGGCATCAATGGCCAACCTTCGTCACTGGAACAGTGGGATCTGAAACAGTTACATATCGCAAAGAAAGCATAAAACAGACTACGGATGAACTAGCTGAATATTCTTTACAGAGAAGGCAGGACAAATAAGAGGATAGTGTCCCCAAAAAACAAAACAAAACAAAGACACAACCCGCGACAGTCAACCTTCACTAGCAACCTGCCAAAAAAGCTGTAGTTAATGCAAAGAAGCAGGCTTTGCAACTCTGGCTGTTTGCTGTTATTTTTAAATGATAAATGTGAGCCACGCCCTCCACTGTTACTGGGACAGAGACTCATAGACATTAAACTAGTAGATACACAATCAGCAGCTCCAACACGGTCTCACAAGAAGCGTACATTTAGCACGACACAAAAATAGCGTATTTTTAGCACGATATCAGTCCTGTTTTGCGTACATATGTTACGCCGTACATATAGCACGATATGAAAAAGCGTAAAAATGACACGAGATTTCACCGCGTAAAAATGCCACGAGTTTTGGTTGAAGCCACGCGGAGACGTTTTCTTCAGGTGAAACGGTTAAGTTCAGGCAAAAAGTTACTAAAATGGTTAAGATTAGGGTTGGGGCTTGGGGTAGGTTAAGATTAGATGTGTGATTTTGTTCATTTTCATGAATAAGAACACTTCTTAACAACCTCCATTGAAATGAACGGGGACTGTGACGCGTGCTATAATAACGCAAAAGAGCCTTAAACTCGTGCTAATCATACGCAATTTACATGTTGCGTTATGTCGTGGTATATGTACGCCTTCTTGTGAGATCGGGCTGGCAGCTCTGCTCTGCCACAACACGAACAGCACGACGCCATATTAATCCGGTAGATGTGACAACGCAGACCAACCGAACGGGATAAAACGAGCAATTTCAGCAAAACATGAGCAGATTAATTTGTGTCTTATGAAGCTTTTTTAAAACAACATTGTCAATGTTATATTATTTTTCCCAAACTGATACATTCATGAGCAGAAAATGCTATTCATGCAACCTGGACACTCTTCCACAGATAAGTGAAGTTATATGTGCAATTTTTATATAGTCATGTTTATGTAATTTTTCTGCTGTTCTCATTGGTAACATTTAAAAGAGGATGCACTAGTTTAGAAATCTCTATTTTAAATTAGCCGGTCATTTTTTGCCACAGCTTTATACACAAACTTAGCCTATAATAAAACACTAAAAAGTCTGTAAACTCAACAGTAACTTGTAACGAGGCTTTGACCTTTGCTAAATGTGGTCGGTAGGTTTGTATTAGCTGACACTCTCTGCATCTTTCATAACAGGCTAATTTCTATAGTCATTAGCATTAGCCCCTTTGGTGGGCTAATGCTAACGGCTATAGGAAAGCAACGCTCCGGAGTTTTTCAAAACATACTGGACTAGCTCATATGCTAAGTGCTCGTTAGCATCTGAGTGTAACGGCGAGTCTACTAATTATATGTCTATGCAGTAACTTACTTTGTGTTTGATTGACAGTTTAACAGGCCAATAGATAATCATTCTCTATTGGTCGGCGTTGTACTGGCCTCATCATATTTCCACAGTTTATATGTTTATGCTTTTTTTTCTGTTTACCATAAGTGCAATGCTATTACAGATAGATACAACGGTAACGTTTTATAAGAAGGGTACATGAATTCATTGATTATCATCATGAATTCATGAGGAATTAATGCATGAATTCATGAGGAATTCATGCATTAGTTCACCATGACTCATCAAGAACTTTCATGAATTCACCATGAATTATCATGAGTTCCAGTGGTTTCATGAATGAATTCATTCATGAATTCCAACATGAATTCATCTAATGAACTAACATGGAAATCATGTTAGTTAACCATGACTTTTAAACCTACTATGAATACAAGGAATTCACATAAACAAGAGATATTTAAACCAAAAACAGGAATTCATCATGACTTTTGAAAGTCATGCATGAACATCATGAGTCATCATGAGTCATCATGAGTTATCATGAATTTCTTTCACCAAAAAAAAAAAAAAAAGTGAATCTAGCCTTATAGGAAAACTTAGTTGTCAAGAACTTATTATGAACTCATGATGAATTCACCACTTTTTAGCACTTTGTGCTGCATTTGAGCTTGTTTTGGGTTTTTTAAATAAAAAAACAAGGCTACCTTTATAGCACCATTAGTTAGGATTAGAAACAGCACAATTATAACCCAAATGAGTGGGTAAAAGCGCTAAAAATGTTTTCAGTGACAGAACAAAGTAATTCAACAGTGGCACATTTTATTAGTCAACCTGTGGTCCATTGAAATAGTCTGCAGCATCACATCTACAGCCTGTCCGTCCATGTGAGTGGATCTCTCCTTCACTGTGGTTCTCCTCCAGGTCTCTTCTTCTCCCACCAGGTTTTGAGATATTTCTTGCTGAGAAGGAGGGTCTAAGGACAGGAGATGTTCTGGGAAATTATCCATCTGCCAGTTTGTTGTTGGACATTCCAACTCTGTATTTCTAAATGAACATTTCTGATGTTCTAATGAGTGTGTTGGTATTGACCAAATTGTTCTGACAATTGTGTTTTCTAAATCAACAATCATGTGAAGTCTTCTGAGATAACTGTTGTTGTGATTTTTGGCCATAAAATAAAATTAAATTTCTATGGAAACTAACAGACTGCTACAGAGAAAGTTACTTGGAAATCAGATCTGTGGAGTTGTGTTACTGTTTAAATGCTCACTTTATCAAATTATTTCTGTTTGAAAGCATAGAGATTTGTAATAGTTTTGACAAATTCAGGAAAAGCGATAATATCTTCATGAAGACAAGCAGTGGTGTGGTGGGACCCCTTTCAAAAAAAATTTTTTTTTTGTATTAATATGTATACGCAGTTTGAGAGACTAAGTAAACAATTAAATTAGAGCTTAATTCCTTAGTCTTGACAGGTAAGGGTAATACAGTAGAAGTAATAATGGACACATGTGGCCAAACAAAAAACTCAAAACTTGGTGGAAGAAGAAGAGACCTGGAGGAGAACCACAGTGAAGGAGAGATCCACTCCCTTGGACGGACAGGCTGTAGATATGATGCTGCAGACCATTTCAATGAACCACAGGTTGACAAAAAAAAGGTGCCACTGTTGAATTACTTTGTTCTGTCACTGAAAACATTTTTTGCGCCAATGTCACATAATTGCTGTACCCACTTATTTGGGTTATAATTGTGCTGTTTCTAATCCTAACTAATGGTGCTATAAAGGTAGCCTTGATTTTTTATTTAAAAACCAAAAACAAGCTCAAATGCAGCACAAAGTGCTAAATAGTGGTGAATTCATCATGTGTTCTTCATTAGTTCATTATAAGTTCTTGACAACTAAGTTTTCCTATAAAGCTAGATTCGCCTTTTGTATTTATTTATTTTATTTTATTATTATTTTTTTTTTGGTGAAAGAAATTCATTATGACTCATGATGTTCATGCATGACTTTCAAAAGTCATGATGAATTCCTGTTTTTGGTTTAAATATCTCTTGTTCATGTGAATTCCTTGTATTCATAGTAGTCATGGTTAACTAACATGATTTCCATGTTAGTTCATTAGATGAATTCATGGTGGAATTCACGAATGAATTCATTCATGAAACCACTGGAACTCATGATAATTCATGGTGAATTCATGAAAGTTCTTGATGAGTCACGGTGAACTAATGTATGAATACATCATGAATTCCTCATGAATTCATGCATTAATTCCTCATGAATTCATGATGATAATCAATGAATTCATGTACCCTTATTATAAAACGTTACCGATACAACTGCTTTTAACCAAGAATGACACCAACCCTTTTTGGAATTTTTTTTACATAACTTTAAAATATTTTTGCAGGAAGAAAAAATTAAATACATAAAAAAAAAATCCAGCACTTTATGTTCTAACTTTGCTGACGATCCTCCCATAATACACTTTTAAGTCTAATAGTTGAGCCACACTTGTTTTTGTAACCTAATAAACAAAAGTAAGCACATGATAGTCTTGTCTGATTTGCTGATGCTTAATGAGGGGTGTCTTCTTCTTCTGTGGTAGCTTTACAAACCCGAATGTGTCCCCTGGTCGTAAAGAGGCGTGCGAGCGTAGAGCGTCCGGGCTAATGTCGCTGTGATGGCTGCCACGGCGCGTTAACAGCCTGCTCCTATCTGCCACATGTTGTTTTATTCATTTACCCATCCACTTTGGAGAAGTTATGGCTCGAATCTAACGAGTGTGCTGCTCGACTGAAGCCTGCCCACAGTCTCAGGCAGGACACTTAAGATGTGCACAATTCTTCTCCAAATGAGTGATTCAGGGATTAGACAGGAACAAATGGACTGCTGCTCATTGACTGAATTATACTGTAATGACAGGGTTTGTGCTCTCTCCACACACACATATACAGTAGCTTTTCACATGGAAACAACACAATTTGCTCCTAAACATGCTTTGTTATTTAATTTAATTTATTCTCAATTTTATCTGGGACAATCTAACGCTAAAGTATTTTTTCCAATAATTACATAGCACTTAATTTTTACATACACTAAACCAGGGCTAATCGACATAAGGCCTGGGGGCCAAATCAGGCCCTCCAACCTTGAAAATATGGCCCATTACTCAGCATTTCAAATATCTGAAAATATACAGTATTTTGTACAGACTCGCAAAAGTGGGAGATGCCAGGAGGGCATTTAAGGCAGTGTTTCCCAACCAGGGGTATGTGGACCCCAGGGGGTACTGCTGCTTGAGTCCTGACTAAAACCTGCTGGTGCCCTGAGTCAGGACTAAAAATGGACCTGAGTCAGAGTCAGGACTAAACATGGACCAGAGTCAGAGTCAGGACTAAACATGGACCAGAGTCAGAGTCAGGACTAACATGGACCAGAGTCAGGACTAAACATGGACCAGAATCAGGACTAAACATGGACCAGAGTCAGGACTAAACATGGACCAGAGTCAGGACTACACATGGACCAGAGTCAGGACTAAACATGGGGAATCAGAGTTTCAGTCTTCCTGAGATTGTGACACAGGCCTCTACTCTGGCTCAAGACAGTCCTCACTGATGATTGAAATGTTTTTACCTTTTCAAAATGTTTTTAAGTATTCTGAATTGCTTTTAATATTTTGTTGGATTTTATTCTTTAAAGTGTTCTTTTATTTTTTTTATATTTTTGTTTTGTTGTATTGTAATCAATTTAATGTTGTGAAGCACTTGGACTGCTGAATGTATCGAAACACGTTTGGAGTTTTTCTGCAGAATTAACATCACAAGCAAGATCGGTTTGATTGCTTCCATATGCAATTTACTTTGCAGCCAGAAACTGAAGCTTGAACTCATGTGTGCTTAAAACTCATTTATAAAAATACATAGGATGCCAAGGTAAAAAATATATAAATATATACTTGTCTTTTAAAAAACACAGTGTGAATCTCCATCTGCAGATCCTTTTGCCTCACGTCTCACAGTAATTTCCCCAAACCTCCCTCCATCTTTTGTAACCACTGAGACCTGATCCTGCCGAGACAAATAATTATCCAAACAGCTTGAATGATTAGGAACTCCCAGGGCTGTGCAAAAACTCCAGTCCAAATTAGTTCAAAAGTTCAAATTAAATCGGACCCCGGGATTTTCCGAACACACAATTTCACATTTAATTGGCCAGACGCTGCAGGTGAAACATTTCTGATCCACCTACGCAGCTCTGTCACCGCATTTTTACATTCAAACATTGTTATTCACGGAAACAAGTCTTCTTATATCTCCTCTGCCTCTTCTCTCTCTCTGTCTGTCTGTCTGGTCTGTGAAGTTTTATTTAGCCATTTCTTGTTTTGGTTCACCTTGTTGAATGTTCGGCGGACTCTTTCATTCACGTTTTGTTATAAAGTTGTCGTGCTGGGTTGAAATTCTGGAGAAGGGCTTGTTGACAGCGCTGCGATATAATTTGGGTTTTGTCAGCGCGAGTCACAAAGGCGCCATTCAAACGGTGAAGACGTGATGTTGTAAAGAAAAGGGACACAAACTTTGAGTGAAGACGATGAAATATTTGAACAATTGTCTGATGTTGAAAAAGTTAAGTATTAGTTGTTAAAACCTCAATTTTAAAGACATATATTTTGCTAAATGTCATGTTACAATGTTACATTCAGCTGTTATTTTTAACTATTTTCTTTGAAGGATCCTGCATTTTTCAGGCTTGAATGCGTGGGATTTTGCAGTTTTCACCAACCACCTATCCCCACCCACATCTCTGTAGTGTGATTATTTAATGTAAAAGAATAATCAGGATAGTGCATTAACTAAGCGACTGGCCTATCAAACAAACCGTGATGTTATTATTATTTTTGTTTTGTTTTTTCATTTGAGTATGTTTTTAGTATTGAAATAAAGTGGCACCTCCCAAGCATATTTAACACTGTCAATTAAAAAAGTCAAGGTTTCTCGGGAGCTGGCGTCGTGTCAGATGTGGTCAAGATTCAGAAACTGCAAGCGCAGGAGGCAGCTGAGAGAACTGACACAGGCTTCAAATAGGTAAGGTAATGTTTATTAAGGACAATGTATAATTACATTAAGCCCAAAGGCAAATGCTGTACTAGGGCTAGTTTTACTGCTAATTTCCATCTGTAGTCCTGGGCAGGGGAGAGGGAGGCACATTGGACATGTTTTTAGTTGTTGAGTACCCGGAGGAAACCTATCCAGACACAGGGAGAACATGCAAACTCCACATAGAAAGGCCCCAAGCGACCTGGGAGTTGCTATTGGGGCTTGGGGGTGCCCAGTAGCAGCAGCCCTGAGCCGCACAAGATTACTCAAAATGAAAGAATCAGTCCATAAACAACACAGTCTCAGAAGAAAACCTAGACTTACAACAAAATGTCAAAAACTTACAATAAATATGTTTTCACGCCTCTTTTTTTTTTTTTTTTTTTTTACGGAAATCCAAATAACCACAAATTTTGGCTGAAGCCACATGGCGACATTTTCTTTAAGTTTAAGAGGTAAGTCAAGTTACTAAAATGGATAAGTATAGGGCTGGAGCTTGAAGAAGGTCAAGATTTACCGTTAAACCCAAAGAAAATGTCGCCACAGGCTTCAAACTAAATTAGTAGTTATTTTGGCTTTTTGTAGCATTTGACGTAAAATGGCGTGAAAACGTGCTTATTGTACTTTTTGACATTTCGTTGTATATCTTCATTTTCTATGGAGACTGGGCTGCTATCCAAATACAACTTTGAGAAGAGACACTGTTATAACTGTTATAAGACACTGTCGACGTAAAGGTGGTAACAATCAGATTATTATTATTTGATGTAAAATAGATATGCAGATGGTGAAGGCTTTATCTTTCTTTTCTATGTTTTACTCATTCAGTATCACAATAAAGCGGTTGTAGAACCATGAACATTACATTCTTTGTACCTGTACGTTCCATCTGAGCAGTCCCACCAAAGACACTCTCCAGACTTGTAAGCTGTGCCTCTAATGAAGAATAACCCTGTTACACACTGGAGCAGAAAAACGGCTTTTTCAGGAGCCACGTCTGTGCCTCTGCAGTGAGAGAGAGAAAAAGAGAAAGAAAGAGAGAGAGAGAAAGAAAGAAAGAAGAAAGAGAGAGAGAGAGAGAGAGAGGGAGGGAGGAGAAAGAGGGAGAGCAACAGTAGTGTCCGTACAGACCAAAGGATTAGCAGCAGATTCTGTGGAGCAAGAGCCATGCAACATTTATCAGGCGTCAGCAGCAGGACGAAGGAGGGAGAGAGGGAGGAGACAGAAAGAAGAGGAGGAGAGATAGGAGGGAGAGTGAGAGGAGAGAGGGAGAAGACAGAGAGAGGAGAGAGGTAGGAAGAAGGAGAGAGGGATGAGACAGAAAGAAGAGGAGGAGAGAGAAAGAAGAAGAGAGGGAGAAGACAGGAGAGAGAGGTAAGAGAGGAGAGGGAGGAAGGAGAGAGGGAGGAGGCAGAAAGAAGATGAGGAGAGAGGGAAAGGCAAAGAGAGAGCGAGGAAAGAATCACATAAGAGAGAGAGAGGCATAAGGAAGAAGAGGGAGAAGGGAGAGGAAAGAGAAAGAGCGAGTCTAAAAAGAAAGAGATAGAGAGAGCATTAAGAAGAGAACAATAAAGGGAGGACAAAGGCAAGAGAAAGAAGAGAAGAAAGAAAGAGCCAATAGAGAAGTGAGAGTGGGGAGGTTTAGAAAGAAGAGACAGAGAGAGACAGACAGAGAGAGGAAAGAAAGAGAAGAGAGAGTGAAAAGAAAAATCTCAGAAAAAAACAGGGAAAAGACAAGAGAAAAGACAAGCAGAGAGAAGGAGAGGAGAAATAAAAGAGAAAGCAGAGTCACACGAGCTGGAGAGTGAAGCAAAATGACAGAAAAATAGAGAGGAGGTAGAGATTATAGGAAAAAGGGGGATGAGAAATGAGATGAAGCAAAGAAAGAGTCAGAAGAAGAGAAAAAAGAGGAGGAGAGAAAGAGGGCAAAGACAAGAGGGAGATGTGAGAGAGAGAGGAGAGAGAAAGGACATAGAAGGATGGAAAGAGGGAGGTAGAGAGAGAAAAGAGGGTTAAAAGGGGAGAGAAACAATAAGGAGAGAAGAGGAAGAAGAAAAAGAAGAAGATGGGGATGAAGGAGAGGAGAAAGAGGGAGGAGAGGGCCCTGTCACTTGAGTGTCTGGCGTCACACTCGTCAAAATGCCATTAAAGTTGCAGAGCGTGTCTCAGCTGCTCAGCACAAGGCAGCGCTGAGGACTGCAGCGAGGACAGCCCGTGTGGAGGAATACAAGTTATTTATCAGTCGCCTTTGTGAAGAAGAGAGAGAGAGAGCGGGGGAGGGAAGGAGGGACTGCAAAGAGAGGCCAGAAACAAACTATTTTTACAAGTCATATGAGTGCAGCAAAGTGAGAGAAAGTGAGGTGCGAGGCTTTCAGAAGACGCAAGCTCTGTTAATCACGAGAACGGCTTATTGAAATTGGTTTTTGCACCGTCTTGAGAATCAAAATGTCAGCATGAATTACGCGTGCGATGTTTTTGTAATTAAAGGACAAATATGACGTATTATTTGCTTGGTTCTTGTTTTTTAAATATGCTTTTGAGGGTATGTTTGCTTTGCCATTTTAGGTATTAAAGAGGTAAAATGACAGTCAAGGGTTTCCCACTTCTGCAGAGAAGTCCAATTTTTTTTTTTTTTAAATAAAATACATATTTTTTATTAGGGCAGGGGTAGATCTTTGAAAAGAGGTGAAAAAAATATGAAACTATGATGTTTTTAACGTCAGTCTAGGAAGCACAACATAAAAGGTGGAGGAGAAGAAAAGAATCCGGAAGTGGAGATGTGTTCGTTTCCTGGCATCTTGAACCGTGTATAACAACAAACATTTTTTGTGTTTGGGCAGTGTGAGAGATCGTGGCACTGCTTCTACAGTGCAATGTTCCCCCGAGGAGCGACCAGGATTTCAAACAAGTTTGATTTTCTTGCGATCCTATGATTGTTAATCGTAAGCTGGTTGTGAGGTGTTAATCGCTTCTTGTTACCGAGCTCGATCTCACAAGAAAGTGTATTTACCACGACATTACGCAACATGTAAATTACGTATGATTACATGAGTTCACGGCTGTTTTGCAAACTTATGGCACGCATCACAGTCCCAGTTCATTTCTATGGTGGCTAAGATGTGTTTTTATTTATGAATATTAATGAAATCCTGATTCTAATCGTAACCACCCCCCCAAGCCCCAGACCTAAACTTACCCATTTCAGTAACTTGAAGCCTCAACTTGCCTGTTTCATCTAAAGAAAATGTCACCACGTGGCTTCAACCAAAACTCTTGTCATTTTACGCTTTTTCTTATCATGCTAAATGTACGGCGTTACAAAAAAGGGAATCTTTTGTGTCGTGGTAAATGTTTATTTGTGATACTGTGTTGGAGAGATAGTGGCACTGCTTCTACAGTGCCATGTCCCACGAGGAGCGACCAGGATTTCAAACATGTTTGGTTTTCTTGCGATCCTACGATTGTTGATCAGAAGCTGGTTGTGAGGTGTTAATCACCTCTCGATCTCCCATGTACACTACACGGTGCACGTCACACGACTGAGCTGAAACTCCAACCCATCTCAAAAATTGGCGTACAAGTGAAAAATTGTCTCAAAATGGGTTAAAAATTGCAGAGTGGCTTCCCGCCTTTAACCCTGCAATGAGTTGGTCACTGTTTAGGTTGTTCCCCCGCCTAAGTGTGACCAATGTGTCTCTGCGTTGTGTTGTGTCCTGAGCGGGAGTTGAACCCGGGTCTCCCGCGGGGCAGTCGACCGGCAAACGCATTGAGCTAAAGGGAACGCTCCCGTTAGCTCAGTTTGTTTGTGGCTTCTTATACCTGAGGGGGTGAGTTTATCCCTTACCACCACACACTTCTCCATACTGGTACCTCGTAGGCCTACACCGGTTACATAAGGCCCACAGTCACTGGGAAGAAGCAGAAGCAAATGAATGAATGAATATACCATCTAAATGTCTGTATTACCTTTACTTTGAGGAGCGTGTGAAATAAGCAAAGCTACTTCTCGCCTTTTCCGCAGTGTCATATGGACTCAGGTCAAACCCAAACTCCTCGCTTTAACTGTGCCCTCGGGAGGCAGCAACCAAATTAAATTAAGCCCCAGTCGTTTGCACAAGTAAAGTTTGCATAAGCGCGTATGTGCCGCTACATTTGTGTGTAAATGAGAAACAGTCATACAGACAGAGAGAGAGAGAGCACGAGCTGCGAATACAAATAAGCAGCCACTGTACCAAGCTACATTCGCTTCAATAACACGCTCCGCCCCCACCTCAGCACCCACTTGCATTTGCACAAGGCTCTCTGATAATTAACTTTAGCCTCAGATGGTCCCCTATGCACCGCGCACACATTTCAACGCGCACGTATATATTCTGGGGTCAGTCTGGAGTCCGTGGGGGAATCCTTGGCAGTGATCAATGCTTAGAAGCCCACTTGGTTTCGCTCGCCTGGTCGCTGCTTATTACAGAGTATTACCAATCACATTAAGTATGCGTGCGGAGACGGAGGCATTCGTCTGACCCTGCGTGCGCACAGAGCCACCCACGCGCGCACACAGGGATCACGCTGTCAGGGTGTACCAGTGGAGCTCAGCACTTTCTCTGAGGACCACCCACTGAAATACATCTCATTCTGCGGACACTGGAGGAACCCGCAACATGTGCATTGCAGGGTTTTAATCAGGAAGGGTTAGGCTATTAAGATGAGGAAAGACTCTTATCAATCACCATTCTGTCTCATTTAGCAGAATTTAAAGGTTTTGTTTGAAGTAGAAGTTATATGAGCTGAATAATGACATATATAGTTTATTTGTCTACCTGTTAAGATCAAATTTGGTGCCATTTTTAACTGCAAGTTCACAAACTTGAAGTTAATGGACACACAATTTGTAAAATCAATGTTTTAAAGCCTGTTCTAACATTGCTTCCTCATTGAAAACACAGCTGTAGTTGTTTATAAGATGTTATTATTTCCACTCTTCTGAATGTCGTAGATTTTGTTTTTAGTTCTTTTCCATTGTTTTTAATTTCATAAATATGCTTTGAGCATTTGTGCAATCAGTATATCAGACAGGATTGTTTGATTGACCTGCCCTACGTATAGAGATAGAGCTCTAATTCAATTCCTGAAACACGTGACTGTCATGTGTACACATAACACATTTTTGTAGGTTCCAATGCATAGCATGTGAAAACAAAGCATCTTAAGATCATGTTTACAAGACAAGAACAAGGAAATAGTGCATAACATTTGTGTTTTGAGTAATTATACATTATTACCTTGAGTTATTTTATATAGTACAAAAAACAAATACCGAACAGTACATGTAAAATGGTACTGTTCGGCAAGAAAAACAAAACAAAACAAAACACACACCTAAAGAAGAACCATGGAGAGATCGACTCCCATGGACAGACAGGTATCCATTTGTAGATACAGAGTTTACGTCTTTAGAGCCAGAGTCCAATAAGCAAAGGTAAAATGACTCATCTAGCAGGACAAGGACTTGCTAACCAGAAGAGGGAGGTGGGGAGGGTGTCCAGGTCTTGCTTGGGATCCAGGTCCCACACTTCAGCAAATTGTGAAGAGTGGGTCTGGTCACCATGTCCCTGCCTGAGTTTCAGATCAACTCCACAACGAAACGTTCAATCAAATTAGTTTATTTGTGTGGTGCAGAAGAAACAAAGAAGCTGATTGGTCATCCGTCATTTCTGCGATGTTTTTCATTTCCACATGCCATTTTGTCCATATTTTTTATGTATTTAAGCAGCCATGTTTGTTTTTATACTGGAGACAATCTGTGTCACTGATTGTCTGATTAATAACTACGCCCACAGAAATCTGTAATAGGGACATGGTTGCCTGACGATGTACAATTGTCTGGATTTTCCAGGCAGTCCAGGTCTTCAGAATTATGGGGCAACAAAATGCAGAACATAATTAAGTCTTTTAACAGCTGTTTGAGTTCAAAGTCGATTCTATTTATATCTTTTTCTGTATTTGAACAATAAAGTTTTTTTTTTTATATAATCTCAGATATGACAACAAGATGTTGATCTGACTGCATGCAGACTGCTGGCCACAATAAAAAACACTGTCACATGTTCAGTTTTAGCACACATCGCAATGAAATAAAATGAAATTACTGTACATGTCAGAAACTCCTGTCAGTCCAATCTATTCTTACTTTCATGGAGACCTGTTAGACTATATACTTTTGACTGATATTATAAAATAGTCTTAGAAAACTGTATTTTGGAATTAAAGGTAATAGAGAGACTGAATAATGAAAGAGAAAAGTCAGGCCAACAGTCCTGTTTCCCCTCAGAACTTTCTCTCAGGTTGTTAGGTGTTTGAACAGCACCTTGAAGCTCCTCACATGCTGCTGTCTCAAGTGCAAAATGACTCACTGATGTGCTCCTGATTTTCAACACTTAGGTGGCAGACTCTGTGATGTTTTTAGGAGTTTAACTTCTGCTTGTTTGTTAAATAGAATTTTCGCAGTGTAAATCTTTCGTATGAGCTTCCATTTGCAGACGAGGATGGATGGCTGTCACTGCTGTTTTAAGTGCCTTTTCTGTATTGAAAAAAGTCAAAACAAAAAATATAATTCTTGTGAGGAAACGGAATTTATTCATACATAGAAAGACTTTTTACATTTCTTCGGCTCTTTGTGGACACACAAGACATGCTGCTTGATTTAAGCTAAACTGAAGTGTAATGTGTAAAAGTGTAATGCCCACGTACACTGATTTGGGCTCAGTTCAAGACACATGCACCAGCTCCAGTCCACTGCATTGTGTATTTGCCCAAAGGCTCATGGGTTCTTGTGGAATCCTGTGAAAATTATGACTTGAAAGACCCATCAGACCACAGAGGTCTTTGGAAAAAATAGAATTGGATTCTTTCCGCACACCCCCGCAGGTCCACCATGTCCACCCACACTGCTCTGAGGTCCGAGTACGAGGGTGCATTGCTTTGCACCTTCTGAGTCTTGTGGACTCACTCAGTGTACATCAAGAGTAAGTCCTAATACACGTAGGATTAGCCAGGCTGGCACCACCTAGTGCCTCCACTCAATTTTATTTCACTCCAGCTACTAGGTCAGGTATCGCAGGATTACAAACAGCTCTCAAAAACCAGGAAGTACGGTTGTCCAATCAGCGAGCAGGAGGGTGTGATGTGTTGGCAATCTGAACCAACCTGAGTTGAGATAAACAAACTGTATGCATTCTCCTTCGTTGACCTTGTGCCAAATATTAACGTAGAATATGATATTATATCTTTACCATATAGAGACAGCAACAATCAATGACATACATGTTTATCCTCGACTCCCTGGACGATAAAATGACCAAAAAAACAGTGATTGGTTAAATAGAAAAGTCCCCACCTTCTGTGAAGTGAACGATACCCAATAATATGATGTCAGACGGCTTCCACAAAGTAAAATGAAACCAGCTGATTCATCAGCCTAATGTAAATAGCTGTGTCCTCAAGATGATAAAAAACAGCAACAGTGATACACAAACCTAAAACTGCCTTTTTCAGTAATACTAGATTTAATCTTGAACTTTTTCAGGCCAAAGATTCAGTTAAGTATGGTATAATATGAGATTCAACCAGCTATAAAAATGAAACTAAATTGAAGATAAGTAAATTTTATTATAGAAGAAAATAAAGTGAGGCTTCATCATTGCTTGCAGTGTGAAAAAGATTCATTCTACACCAAATTCCAAAACATTCAGGGCAAAGTGAGACTGTGACTATCATGTGATGGACTTCACATTTGAAAAGTTTCCTACTGCATCCTAACAAAAAACTCAATTTCAGCGAATCCCGCCAAACTCTTTGATTACACCTACATTGCTGGCTGTGCTTTGAGTACCCTGCGGAGTCTCTTCCTCTGCCTGCTCTCAGCTCTGCTCCGGGCTCAGGTGTGCAGGAGAATGAGGTAACAGCTGTGCACCAACTCAGACACAAGTGAGAAGTTAACACCTTCAAGTATCATTTGGCATAATTACCCTGTCAGCTCTCATTCAGTCTCACCTGCCACCTTTGCCACACGCGCTCAATTGCCAAACATCACTGCTGTTTGGTTTGGCAAATGTTTAATGATTATCCAAATTCTACAATTTCAACAAAAGACTAAAGCGAGGGCCAAGTTTATTACCTGATGACAAGCTTGTGTGAGTTTTAAAGACACAGAAATGAAAAATGACTTTTTTGATTGTTTAGCTGCCTCTTCACAGCTGGAGTTGTGCCTGTGAGACTGGGCTGGGCAACGTTCTGTAGATATACAACGGAATGTCAAAAATGCACAATAAGCACGATTTCACACCTTTTTTTTTTTTTTGAAGCTAGAGCGACATTTTCTTTGGCTTTAACAAGTTAATCTTAATCTATCCCACGCTCCAAAACCAACTGGAAGCCTAAATCCAAAGAAAATGTCGCCACGTGGCAAATTGTGGTTATTTTACATTGGGTTTTCATTGTTGTATGTAACTTGTTGTATATATTTTGGCGGGAAAACGTTTATGATCTAAAACTAGGTAAGTGCGGCCAGCCTGTTCTCTGCATGTTTCTCACATGTTGCTGCCTGAGTTTATTTCTATGGTGAATGTAAAGATGTGTTACTATTCCTGAAAACTAACACAACCCTAATTTTAACTCTAACCTTAACCAATTCCGATCCTCAGATCTAAACTTACCTATTTTTGTAACTTCAAACCTAAATTTACCCGTTAAACCAAAAAAACCCTTCCGTTTGTCCTCAACCAAATCTATATCACGCCAAAAAAAAAAAAAACAGGCGTGTGATAAACATGCCAAAAAAGCAGAAGTGTCGTCATGACACGAAATTTGTTATGGCGTGGTATAGACACTAGGGATGAAAAATCGCTCCAAAACGTTGAAAATTGCTCAAAGTATGCAGCGATCGAATGTTTTGCTCATGCAGCCACTGACCTACACTCACACTCTGTACTTGTATAATACACACAATAATATAATAATAGCCAGAATGTATAAAGAAACAAAGCGTGAACCAGAGCGAGACCAGACTAAATAGACATTATTATGTTGCATTAACAACTGATGATGGACCTCAAGTATAGACACTATATATTGCTGTTTCCTGTTCAAATGTTAATACAAAAATACAAGTTCTGAGCACTAACAACATTGGCTTTGTTTTAAAAGTATTGTATTATAGTTTATTTTGTGTCTTAAGGAAAAAATAACAAAGAATAAAATTAAAGAAAAACAAAGAAAAATGAACTAAAACGAACAAAATCAAACAAAATCGAAACTTGAAAACCAGATCGAATTGTGACTTAAGTGTATCGTCCAATCCCTTCGCAAGTCACGAGAAGAGGTTGGTTCTTATGGCTTGCGTTTGAGATTTGTGAAAGTCATTTCTGTAACAATATTTATCTAATTGTGCAAATATGACAAATAACTGTTCTTCTGTGCCCAACGGATGACCAACACCCTAAAGTAGTTTGTTGCAGCTAATTATAGCCTGTTATCTTTAAGGTTTTGCAAATTTAGCTTTAAGTGAGAACTCTGTACAGGTCATATAACTAATTACGTGAACGTCCTATTTCTTGTATTTTCCAGTAAAAACAACTTATCAAATGGTTGTAAATTGGTTATATTTCACAAGCATAGGGTGTACCCTCGTTTACGCGGGTGTTAGGTTCCAAAATAACCTGTGATAGGCGAAACCCGCGAAGTAGTGATCTTCATTGTTTACCAGTAATTTCAGCTGATAACCTGCCTGGTTTGATGTTTACTGTCTTTTGTACATGTAATAATGCGCAAAACACATGATTCACGGAGATTCAATAGCACGAGTCGTTTATGTGACGCTTAAAGATGGACGTGCTGTGCGCGTTCGCCTGCTCTGCTTTTGACCGCAGAGCCACGAATCACACGGGCCCCAGAGCCGACACGAAACACATCCGGACTCTAGCGAAGTCACAACACGCTCCTCAAACACACTCTGAACTACACAAATGACATTCCAGCGTGAAGAAACTTATAATCGTAACTATGAGCTCAATCGTCTCTACTGCAAATCCTCACCTGGAGAAACGTCTGAGCGTCAGGTCAGCTTCCCCTGCATGATCCAAACTGTCAAAAGTTTTCTAAAGAGCTTCTGTGCTGTTGCCTGTGAATGCTGCGATGTGATACGATCCCAAACAGTGCGTTTGAGAGGAAAGCAGGCTTACAGAAAAAAAAAAAAAGCAAAATTGCACACAAAAAAATTCGCAAAACAGCAAAGCCACGGAAAGTGAACTGTGATAGAGCGAGGGACCACTGTAACAAACTACCTGGCAGGAGCTCAGTTAATTCGTGTTCTGTACCTGTGGCTTCAGTAGAAAGACCTTCTGAGAGCTACTGCTTGGTCCTCGGTCTTTGTGCGTAGCTGCCTTCCTGGAGAGAATGTCTACAGATTACAATGTGCTCTATGCAAAAAATGGTTTCTGCAGTACCACTTGAACGGTACCAATTGATAGGCTCATAGAGTTGTATCCACACAGTTCTCATTAGACCTACTCACTTAGTAGTTGAAAGTGACTCTTGACTTTGAACCGTGACAAAGACTCATACTTCTGAGAAAGTGTCTGTCAGGTTATTACCCATGATTCATAGCAAGCCTTGTTGCTGATTAGTCAGTGAGTTCTAATTGTCAAAAAAGGGGCCTTTTCACACTCTGAAACCCAAGTTCATCTGCGGTTATAATACATTTTCAAAACCACTAGTTGTGTACTGTTCCTTTAAACTTTGCTCTGTCTGTAATTGGCGGTCTACTTTTAGTTTTATGCAGAATAAGGCATGTTTGGCACAAGACAGAGGAGCAGGAGTGGGAAGGGAAGATTGTGACTGTGTGTGCGTGATATTAATTAAAAGCATCAGCCCGTAACTGATTAACAACGCAAACAAAATGGCTCCGAGGAGTCTCCCGTCTGCCCTGGCATTTCACTCAGTCAACACAGATTGGACTTTGAAATTTACAAGTGCGTTCCAGATCTGGGTCATACAGACAAACACTTCCATATCAAAGCACGCCGCG
This sequence comes from Mugilogobius chulae, assembly GCA_038363315.1. Lineage (NCBI taxonomy): Eukaryota > Metazoa > Chordata > Actinopteri > Gobiiformes > Gobiidae > Mugilogobius > Mugilogobius chulae. The sequence goes on from CM076412.1 coordinate 26,794,151, forward strand.
TTTCATCGAGAACTAATTGCCAATGCAACAACTCATTTGTGCCGCTCAGTTTTACTTCACCAAAATGCCAAGCCATTAATCAACAGTCTCGCATGCATTTTCATAATCAAATACTTGTCCAAAACTCACAGAGATCACAGGTCCTCTGTTCCGTCAGCATGTTCCTCAATGTTACTGCTGCTTTGGCCAACTTCAAGGCAGATTGCATGTCAAATATGTTGCGCAACAGGATGTCACACTTGCCACATGGTAAGAAGATTTTGCTCCAGACTATAAACCAGGCTCTAAACTCCTGAAGGACAAATTGCCCATCATCCCTACAAAGGTGCAGTGTAGTAGAGTGGTTAGAGTTCTGGCTTTCCAACAAGGAGATTGTGGGTTTGATCCTTGAGTTGTACCAAATCAACACGTCATGATCTCTCTGGGTGGGATTTGCATGTTTCCTCGTTTTACCGGAGATTCTCTCTGGGTACTCCGACTTCCTCCCACCTCTGAAGCATGCATGTATTGGTTAACTGGGCATTTTTGTAAATTTCCTCCAGAGGGTGGATGAATGAGAGAGTGAATGGTTGTCTCTAACCCTTTGACGAGTTGGACATAATCCAGGGTACTGCCTAACCCGGGCTCACACTGCATCCAGTCCAACTCTGGTGCAGTCACCGGAGCGGTCTTGCTACGGTGGGTGATTCACATTAGTTTCAGAGGTCTACAGTCCTGCTGCAGCCACAGGCTCTGCCTCCGACATCGCGAGACCCCGAACTCACAGAGGTTCATACTCGACTTAGTTTACACGATCACTGACACATGTAGATGTGAACAAAGAACACATGCGCCAAGTTTTGGGCTGATTTCACGTCAGTTCATTTTCTGTTTGATTTTTCGCTGTATAAATGGATAAGCATGGGAGGTTTATTTACATCTTATGTGTTATATAATCGTGTATATGTTGAGTTTTGACTTGAATTTATTTTGAAAATCACCGGATTCACTTCACCTGCGCTCACTTGGTTTCCCGTTTATCGTGTCTTGTTTTCACAACTTTACCAAAAAAGGCTCCGGTGTGCTCCGGCTAAAATTTGAAACCAATGAAACATTTTTGGACACCGGATTGGCCGTAGTCGGAGACACGGGACGGGACTGTAAAGGCTCCTTTGGCTGCACCGGAGTTGGACTGGATGCAGGGTGAGCCCGGGGTAATGCACAAAGTCCACAAGTGAAAAATGAATGATTAGTCATAAAATGGCAGACTGATCATAAAAAAAAAAAATCCTTCTTCTAAATCCTTCGACACATGGTTAATATTAAAATGTATTCAGTTTTTGTTGCAATTGTGGCATAAAAAACACTTTTTTACAAACAGCAAAGTGAAACTGTAGTGGACCACTGAACCACAGCCTAACAGAGTGCAGCATTCAGCTATTGATTGATATCTTATTCAATTGAAGAGTAATCAGTGATCTCATTTTTCAGAAAGTGTTGCATTTGCCATAGACTTTTAATTGGAAAATACAAAGGTTACAAATTTATGACTAAAAAAAAAATAGTTATTCCAACTTTAAGGTCATATAGAAGAACTCTGTGATAAGCTAGGATGTCTTCAAAAAATTTGGTTTGAAGAGCTTCTGATGCTCAAAAGAGAGAGAACTTTCAAACCAGGATTTATCAAACAAACATGAATGAAGGGTAACCCAGTGACAATTTTCTGCCTGCTTTCTCTCCGGGTCTGCTCCAGGTGTGTTTTTGATGAGAATGTTAACTCTTCCACTGTCAATGACATGAATTTACGTCATTTGACTTCTATTCTATGCGGCGATGTCGGGCTCTCTAATGCATGTCCTGACTTAGTCTACAGTCAAAAACATGATGCAGTTTCACAGATTCACCAGCATAGGGGGGATGGGGTGAGCACAAAGAACCAGAGGACAATTACAGGCAAAAAATCTTGGACTAAAAACAATGTTGAGTAAGTTTAGACCAGATATTTGCTCTTTAAAATGGATAAAGATTATCTCAATGGACTAGGACTCTGAGGAGAACAACACATGCAGCGAGACTCGAGGAGAAACACCAAACTTCCTTTTTCTTGAGCGATTCAAACGTGGTCAGAGTAAGTAAAACTACTGTAATTCTTCATGCTATGAGGGTTGAATATGATCTATGCTCCATGAAAGATGCTGAATCTTTATAATCTGCTTTAGCAAGTAGAAAAAGTACTGTGCTTCCTTCTCATCTGTAACAGTTTTTGTTGGTTTATACTGTAGATGAAAAAGACACTCGTCCTTATTGTTTTAATCACTTAAACCTCATGTTTTTTTTATCCTTAGGACATTATTTCATTCTAGTGGCTCATATTCTTTCACTAATAAGTTAAACAGAAGAAAATACCACTGACATGAAGTATGAATTAGAAAAAGGACTGAAATCTAATGAAAACAAGGAATTTCAAATGCCCATTAAAGAGAACAGATTAATGTGGAATAAAAATATATTTTGTAATGAAAGTAGACACTTGGAGATCTCGTTTGATGTACAACATGTCATGATTTCAGTTGCACAATGTTTTTGTGGAGCTGTGACTACAATTAGCAAAAAGACCTGGCAGGGAAGGAGGGTCAAAGTGAGAGTAGGGCTGGCAGTGAAAGACTATGGTAGGAAAAAGTCTTTTAGCATTGCTAAAAGACTTTTTCCTACCAATGTATTGCTAAATTAGCAATACATTTTTTGTGGGGTTGTAGATCATTTTATGTGAGTGATCTTCTCTCTCAAACATTTCAAAATTAAAATGCATAAATGGGCAGAAATCTGTTCACATGGCACACATTTTTGGCTCCAAATGAAGTCTTTCTACAACTTTACATTTCTGTTATATGAATACTGCTTCAGAAGGGACTCAACAACTACCTGAACAATCAGTCCATAAATAAAAATAAAATCTTGAGGGACATTCAATTGTCTGCGATGTATTTGCCCTTCTTGCTGAACACAGTTTGTTTATTCGATGCTACAACTGTCCTTCCGCCTACAAACACAAGGATACTCTCTCTGGGAAACCTTCACTGAAGAACGATTACATTTCCTTGGATCCTTGCACTGACAACAAAACTAATGGAGACTATTCTTAACGCCAATTCAAAAGGTTTCAAAGGCTGTTACAAAGCCCTGATCCATCACTGAACCTCCTCCTAATCTGAAACATATGGAGAGGGATTTGTGCAGGTAAATCGAGATTATGGTTGGATTAATACACATATTACTGTGGTGGTCTCAGACTGAAGCAAACTTTATATGATAACTGCAAGGGAAATGGTGTTCATGTAGATGTGTACTAAGCAGCTCCCGATTTATATCTTTACTTGAGTTTTACTTGAGAGAAAACAACTTTGTATTTCAGTTTGAGTACTATTTTGAAGTATTGTTACATGAACAGAAATGTTTGAGTATAATAGAGTTGCATTCTGCTGTTTTGATGAGTAGGAAAATGTTAAGGTGTGACATAGAACACTGAATTGTAATATCAGCTTGCCAAAGCCAGATCCCGTCAGATCTCAAAAGCTAAGCATGTTGGGTCTGGGCAGTACTTGAGTGGGAGACTGCTGGAGGAACCTCAGGTGCCACAGCGGCCACACTATTACAGACTCAAATGTAATCTATGATTAGAAAGTCATAAAAACAAGGGCATGCAAACATGTGTCTAAAAATAAAACACAACTGGAAAATAACCTGCATGAATCCATAGAACTATAAGTTACAATCCTACCTTGGACATTTTTGTGGTGATAGATATGCTTTATGCTACGATGTGAAATAAAAGGTAAAGACAATACAAGATGCTGAAGCTGTCTCCTCTGGACGTTAGGTTAATTTGGTGGAAATGCAAGCTCACTCATAGTAAAGACACAGAATTCTGTAACAAAAACAGTCAGGTAAAAAATGTGTTTTTATTAAAAAAAAAAAAAAAAAAAAGTTCAGTGTTTTGTTTTTGTACCAATTATGCAAATTAACAATTTGCCTCTAAAATCACGTCTGGCGATTGTTCATCTCCTAGTTTCAGTGGGCATGACTGACAGATCAATATGAAGTGGGAAACGTCTCCAGTATTGACAAACATGGCTGCTTACAAAGAATAAGTAAATGAAAACATTTCACTGTAGATTGAATAAATATTGCAATTTTTTGGCAGGAACAATGAAAAAGAGAGAAAAAAATATATTTTATGTTAGGTGAGTGAGGTTCTCTTTTTCCTTTGTTTTATATGTGCCCCATTGAAAAAGTGTGATTGCCTGGTTTGTTGTGGAGTTGTTTTCAGAGGCGGTGGGGTGTTGGTGACCAGACCCACTGGTTCTGGATCAAAGAAAACAAATGATTCAACCATCATATCATAAACATTCAAAAGCTTCATTATGAACATTTTGAATCAGAAACGAATCCAAATGCTTTTCAAAAACATAGTTTGCAAAATTGCCTGCTTATAAATGTTCATATTTAAAACAACTGAATCAACCAAATGATTTTTCGATGTTTTGCATTGACATAAGTAATTTATCTTCTAACTTGTGAACTAAATTAACCTTCCCATCCAACACAGTATCAGAAAAAAGTGCATATTTACTACAACACATCAATGGCGTATGATGAGCACAATTTGTGCTTTTTTTGTATTTCTATTCTATTCTATACTATTCTATACACTAGACGATATGAAAAAGCGTAAAATAAACACGTGTTATGGTTGAAGCCATGTGGGAACATTTAACAATGTGTAGGTTTAGTGCTGGAGCTATAAGGATTTGTAAAATATAACTAAATAATAACATATCTTTACAACCACCATAGAAATTAACTAGGGCTTCAACAAGTGGCATATTTACTAAAAAAAACCTGGAAATGTGCTAATCATCTGTTTTGACAGGTCTTGTTATGTTGTGGTATTTATACACATTCACATACACATGAGTTCGAGTTGTCAAGAGTACGAGTTGCCACTACTTTATTTTAAAACTCCCCAATTTTAGTTTCTATTAACAAGAAAAAAAAACAACAGTTACCAATCTGTACTTGTAAAACTTCTCTCTGTTTCCATGCTATGACTGCAGCGTTTCGAGTTTGACCTGGACATGTGCCACGCGTTAAGCCTTTATGCCACCCCAGAGTCTGGAACAGGTGGCAAAACCAGACTGGATCAACACATCGGAGCTCTCCTATGACCAAGTGTTATAGTCTGGCAAAACGCTTTCTAAAAACGTCTAAAACTGACTCTATTTTTATACCAACAGCCGTACACAAATGCCTTGTTTTGCTCACTTATCCGTTCTCCCATTATCTGATTTAGGCCATTGCCACTGTTAAAATTACCTCACTTCAAGACTTTGAGTTTCCCAGTTTTCAGTAGAATGACCACCAGAGTCCTGACAGGCACCTATAATAATATACATTGCCATTATTCCATTACTAATGTTTTTATGTGTCAAAAAAGCTTGACAAAATGTCCATTCTTTCTATTATTGTCTTTGCTTCTCCACAGCTCTGACTTTAACTTTGTTGTTGGCATACTCACTTGTGCCCATGCAGAAAGGATGAAGAGAAAATTACATAACATAAAAATAATAAGTTCATTACCATGGAGGACCAAAAAACTAAAAATAAAAAAAAATACAATTCTTGGAAACATTGGATTTAAAGAAATTGTGATTGCCTTGTGGCCCAGCATCACCATTTGTTTCAGATCTAATCAATTGTTCAAAAATATTCATTCAATATTCATTCATGCATTCATTCATTCAATATTGCGCTGAGGTCAGTGGAGAAACAACTGAAGAACTGACTGAAGAAAACAAAACTCCTGTTATGGCACAAACTTTGAATCAGATTTTTAGTATCAGATTAAAATAGCAGTCAAAGACTTTACTGAAATTGTAATTGAGATTCCAAAAGATTACGTTACAATTTAAAATTTATATTGGAAACTGGGCTAACTCATTGCCTTTGTGGTGATGTTCACCTTGGGCCAGCAGAGGGCGCACATTACTGTACAGGCCGCTCATGCGTTCTCTCTGTGACTGAAGTCATGCTGTTTCGAGGGTCCAAGTAAACTGATTTAAAAACACTGTGCTCACTTGTTGTTTGCTAGTGTGCATGTTAGTGTCGTTGTCGGCAGCGAACGAATCGTTTTGAAGGTTTTTTATCTATATAGCGCATTTACACAGACAGATGTCTTCCAAATGCTTCACACAGTAAACCCCTCCTCACTCAGTGATGGCAAGAAGCAACTCAGCAGAGGTAATTCACCTAAATAAATTCCCAAGTTCCCTAAACTGCATGTTAATGGTTGGTGGGGAAACTAGAGGAAACCACCCAAACACAGGGAGGAACATGCAAACTGCACACAGGAATCAAACCTGCGACCTTCTACCTCATCTACCTCATGTTACCTGGGTTCTTTTTCCTGTGTGAATGAACTAAACACTGAACATAATGTGATTTCAAGCAACTAAAATGAACAAGTGCATTATAAAAGAGTTTCTCAATTATATACAAATCTGTGTAGCCTTAAGCTATTTTTATTTTCTGGTATTGCTGGTCTTTTCTTTCTTTTTATTTATTTACAATATACATTTATTTTGCATTTATTTAACCACGTGCCCCATTTGGAAAGTTTCTCTAAGTATATAATGATTTGTATCGAGGTGCACATCATATCGAAAAGACATATACAGAATTCCCAGCCCTAGTGCCCAGCCTGACTTCGCCTTTAACACTCTCACCCACTGCTCTAGGCCCACTTTTGATTACACCCGTCCTGTCCTCTCCTCTCCGTCGTGCACGTTCCCAATGAGATGTAGCATAACTTAACAAGGCGAGTTGTAAAAGCCTCATAAAAAGCACAATAATAAAATGTATCACGGGGCTGGATGCATATGGCCCTTACATATGTATACTTATATTTATCGTCCTGGAGTGGTGCTTTCTCTACCACCTGCTCTCCTCCTCGTCACAAAGATCAATGGCGACTTGCGTTGTAGCGGCCGTAAACTGTTTATGATCCAGCCAAATCCCCCCCTCCTCCCTCTCCAGGCTGTGCACATTCTGCCAATTAACACCAGAGTTACAACCGGCGCTATTTTCTCAGTCCTATCAATCCAGCGGCCGGCTCACCTCCACCCACCACTTATTGGATTTGTGTGACGCTCGCCGAGGTCTGATTGCGGAGTCGGTTGCTCCTGAATTATCGGGCAAATTATGGAGCTGAAATGCCAGACAAGACGGTCAATTTAATGCGAGGATGGCGCTCTTTACCGTGGAGGAGTTGTGTAATTAAAAACGATTGGCTAAATGTTTTGTTCCGTCCGGGTGTTGGGCAGAATGAAAAGGCGAGCTGGTCATTTGCATGTGTGGATTTATTGAGCTCCATTTGTTGAAGCCATCATTCTGTGTTATGTGGGGCATTAACAGTAAGCCTCATGGCCTTGTGGTTCAGTGGGCAGAGGCGGGGGAGGTTTATAGTCATGCGTTGAGTTGGAGGACTTTGCAGTTAGAATTTCGGGATCGTCAATGTACAAATATTGCCACAGCAACTAATTACTTAAAGAACACGTGTAAAATCCACTTTCCTGGTCTAACACTCTTTTCTCATCATAAATTTACTCAAAATTACATGTTGTCTTGCAGCGGATACTCATGCTCAGGAAATGATGATGTTTTCACCTACCACCTATCCCCACTAGGAGTTGCAAGACTACTGAATTGTACTAGTTGACTATTTAAGAGCTCAAAAAACAAATCCAAAGCATATGATTTTTCTTGGGATATTAATAGAGACAGCTTACAAGGAACCATTCGACACACTTGCCCTGTAGTAAAGCTGAACAAAGGCTCTTTTTATAGGAAAGAAAGAAAGAAAAAAAAATTGTATCGTAATTTTGATGCATCTTTTCCTACCTGGTAAAGCACTTTGAATTGCTTTGTGTATAGTAATGTGCTATACAAATGAATCTGCCTTGTCATGAGTCTGTCCACACTCAAACTGAGATGTGGGATGTTTGATCAGTGCGTTTTAAACAGTGAAGGAAACAAGTCCTCGTGAAGCCTCGGTTTTACACAACACACTCATTATTCTATCCTGCTCACTGACACTAGTCTTTTCCTCATCACATCTCCCACAAATCGCTTTGTAAACCTCTAAGACCAAGAACATTGTGGATCAGCAGTTCGATGGAGCCTGGATCGAACTGTTGATCCACAATGTTCTGCTAGACGAAGCACGTTGGAGCGGACGGTCCCTGCACTTTGACCCTGGGTGTACAACATTTGCTCCAGGCGAATTGTCTGATTGCTCGGCAGTGGCGAGACTTGGCAGACGGTCGGTCTGTGCGTTATTCGAGCTGTGCCGGGATCGCGCTTGGTGTGGACGGTCCATGTGTTACAGTGCACTATGCCAGGCGGGGGTAGCTTAAGCGTGCTCCAGTCATGGCTCTGGCTGGGACTGACGTAGCCAGAGGCAGAAGAACAATACTGGGAAAACGTTAAATGGGTTGGGTTACTGACATTTATTTTTTTCTTACGGCATATGTTTTGTTTATCCTTCGACTCGTCTTAAAATAGTCGCGCTTTAATTTTCTTGTCGATAAGTCGAGTAGTCTGTGCAGACTCTAATCCCCACCCACTTGTCTTAAGCCATTTTGGATGGATTTTGTGCTTCAAACTGAACAAAATGTAGATTACTTCTTAATTGTCTCTATATGATAAGCTGATATTTTTCGTTCTTTTCTGAGTCTCAGAATACACTCTTCTGAATTTCCTCGGGTAAATCACTGGTATTTTCTGCACTGTTTTCTATTATCATCCAAACATTTTTGCAGCATCACCAAATCTGGCAAGATAAATTTGATTATTTCCCCTGTGTAGATTCTTTTGCAGCCAGTAGCTGGAGCTGTAACTCTGTTTCTGATGTGAGAAACACAAGACTGTCGTGTGCTTTTTAGTTTTTTATTTAAAATAAAGAAACACGAGATTGTTATGACTATTTGTACTAACTCAATTCATTTAAGTGTCTTTAGGACGAGGTGTGGATGGATAAGGCAACCTGATCTTAAAAGAAAATGTGTGTATAAATCATCAGCCAATATATGGCTTTATTTTTTTCTTCTAACCAATGAGTAATGAATCAAACTGTATTACATAACTGTTATTTATCCTGCAGGTAATGACTGAATAAATATGTGTGAAAAACACTTCAAACATGGGTCACATCATCCAGTAAACAGACATATTTCCTCCAATTAAAAACTCATCTCTCTCTGAGCTTCCTGTACTTTTCTGAAGTGAGCTGTATGATGTTCACCTTCCAAGCCTTCTCCATCTCCTCACTAAATTCTTCATATTTGTTTTGAAGAGCTTAAAGGAGATCTATTATGTAAAATCTGCTTACACTATCTATTTTTTTTTTTTTGCCTTGTTGCCTTTCCTCAATATTAGTTTACGCCAACTTTTATTAAAAATGATTTGTGCATGTTTGAGTAAACTTTTTATTGTCCTGCAGCAGATGATTGAGTGCTCAGAAAATCGCTTGATTAGCAAGATTTCAGGCCACATGTTGAAACCCCAGTTTATTTCTATGGTGGTTGTAAAGATGTGTAATTATTTATGAATATTAAATCTATATCCTAATCATAACCTGCCAAGCCACAGCCCTAAACTTACCCGTTTTAGTAAGTTGAAGCCTAAACTTACCCATTTTCTAAAAAAATGATCCCCATGTGGCTTCAACTCACTCTCATGTTTATTTTAGGCCATTTTAAGCTTTTTCATTTTGTGCAATATATACTTCGTACTTTTTTGTACTATGTGCCTACTTCTACTATAAATGTATCTTCAGATGCTTATGTGTCCACTTCTAAATAGATGTTGTTGACTTCAAGTTTTGGTCATTGCTAAAAGTAGTAGCTCGCCTCCAGTTTTCTTTTGCAAAAGTAGCTGACCCCTGGTGTAGGTCTATTACACGGCGTTGACTTGGTTGCTGTGAAAAGTGTAGAAATTACACAATATTTTCTGGTTTTCTTTGGTTAGGTAGAAAACCAGAAACAGCCAAATTCAAGAATGAAGTTACAAAAATGGATAATGCCTTTTTATCACTCCATAGAAACAAACTGGAAAAACAACAAATACAAAAAGCGTTTAGATAACATGTTTTTCAAGTGCGTGGTATGCAGGCATTACATTTCTGTGAGACCAGGCTGACTTCAGAAGCTTGTCCTCCCCTGACAGTCCCTCTGCTTTATCACTGTTTTCCATTGTGTTGGAGCCTTGTCCTTATTGTATTTGAGGCCACTATGGAGCTCTATGGAACAGTGGACGATCACTGTGAAGATTCCCAATGGCAAATCCAATAGAAGGCATGTGACAAGATAACCAGTTATGTTAACTCATATCCATAACATAGTCGTTGTCTAAGAAACAAACCCATTCCTACATATGTGTACCATGCAGTTTGTCCTTTTTGCAGGTCTATGCCGCAGTTCATTTGTGGATGTAAAAATGTGTTATTATTTATGAGTATTAACAAAATCTAAATTCTTATCTTAGCATCCAAGGTTATGTTATCTTAAAATCCAAGCTCCAGACCGAAACCATTTTTGTAACTTGTCTCTATTTCAAAGCATAAAAAAAAAAAAAAAAAGGTTAGAAACATGCTCACTGTTAAATTGTTGTGGTGTAGATATGTATATCTGTGAGACTGCTGTTTATTGACATTGTTGAAGCTATGTAGGAACATTTTCTGTGGGTTTAATGACTTAGTCTGAAGTTACAAAAATGGATAAGCTTAGGTCTGAGACTTGGAGTAGGTTAGGATTTTATTAACATTCATAAATAATCATACATTTTTACATAGAAATGATAATTGCAGCAAAATTCAGGGCATTATAATGAACAGTCTACAAGATATTTACTTATCTTGAGCTCATAAAATCCTTTCTGACCCTAAACATCCACTGTTCAGTAAGCTTGAGCTGCTTCCTTCAGGTCTGAGTTTCAGATGCCCTAAACAGGTCAAAACACTTTTTTGTACCTCAGGTAGTTAAGTTAATTGAATTTTTTTTTTTTAATATTTTGGTCAGGGGGATTATTGATAATGTGTACTTTGTAGATGAAATGTTTTTTATTTCAGGTTTTTGGTCAAGCCTGTTTTTTTTCCATGTTTTATGTGTAAATGTTTTCTATCTGCTGTGTCCGCTTGACGTAGAAGTCAAGTGGACAAAGTGAAGTGTTTTGTTGAATGTCTTTTTTACTCACTGCAAACCAATTTCCTTACGAGGACAAAAAATTTACTACCACTACTACTTTTTGTTGTTGGGGTGCACGGTAGCCAAGTGGTTAGAGCTCTGGCTTCCCAACAAGGAGGTTGTGGGTTCGACTCCCGGGTCAGACCATATGAACATCTCACGATCTCTCTGGGTGGAGTTTGCATGTTCTCCCTGTGTCACCGTGGGCTTTCGCAGGGTACTCCGGTTTCCTCCCACCTCCAAAAACATGCATGCTTAGGTTAATTGGGCATCACTGTAAATTTCCCTTAGTGAGTGAATGAGAGAGTGAATGTTTGTCTGTCTAACCCTGCGGCAAGTTGGCCACTGTCCAGGGTGTTCCCCGCCTAAGGCCCAAAGTCACTGGGATAGGCTTCGGTCACCTGCAACCCCTAACGAGATTAAGCGGTAAAAAAAAAAAAACTTTTTCTACTCTTCATGTTTGCTAAATTAAATATCTTGGGATGTCCTCAGAGATGACTGTAATGTTGGGCTACTTAAAAAAAAAAAAAAAAGAAAAAAAAAAAAGATTTGATATGAAGATGAAACCTCCATGAACCTTTTCATTGTGAACATTGTCTCACTAGTCCTTGGCCTACTTCTCTATGTGTGTGTAGTTGTACAGTTGTTTTCTAATGGATCATTGTCTAATGGAAGTGTGGCCTCGTCTGCAGGGTCAGCACTGCCTCCTCCTCTCTGCTCAATAACTCCATAATCCAAGCTTTTAGCACAGACAGATCACATTACTTATTATGTTTTTCCCTTCACTTTTCTAAATTTACAGAGAAAAACTTGTCGAACTCGCCTCTGTAATGTCCAGATGCAATTAGATTGGGATTAGGTTCAGAGGCAGAGAAATGTTGTGAGAGAGAGTGATGCACAGGTGGAGCAGCTTTTATGTCCTATCTATATTGAATTTACAGCTTTTCCGCCGTTATGCATGAACCATTAGCTGCACATTCGGATGTTTCCACTCGGCGAGTTTGTAAAGGAGGATAACCCTGGAGTCCTGGGCAGAAATGTGGAGGCGAGCAGGGTTCAAAAATATGGAAGGGAAAGCAGAATAGTGGTTTATCATTATTTGCAAATTTCAAGTATTCAAGTTGAAAAAATAAAATAAATGCAAATTACATTGTTACAGACTCTAGGGAGGCATTAGTAACTGGACACAGACTTAACATTCTTTTCCACTTCTTAAATTGAACAGATTGCATTTCTTCTAAACTGTTATGAAACCTTCCTTATATAAAAGCATTTTGAGGTTGTCATGAACTTAAGCACAGCCATGTTTCTGCTCCTGCTTAGAACTTTATTTCCCCAGAGAAGCTTTTCATAGCAGAGAGCAGCTCCTCCCATCGGACCAGCCAAAGCTATGAAAGATTATTCTGTTTGTTTGAGGACAGACAGCTAAAATGTGCTGTAGAACAAGTTTATTGATTGAATGAGAACTAATAATGTAATCCAAAATTTTAAAGCAGAATGCAACAAAATAACATTTGTTTTGTAGATATGTAGCTATACCTGTATTTTTTTTTTTTTTTTACAAATACAAACAAAAAATGTAATTGTTTTTGTAATGCATAAAGACGTATTCTGGGCCAGATATTCGTCGCTTTGTTGTATGATCGAGCAGTATTGCTTTCATCTATACAAATTTGTATTTCAATTAAAGGTGGGGTAGCCAACTTTTTCAGTTGTAAATGAGTAAACTTTGTGCTTTCCACTAAAAAGTATATAATAATTGTTGCACTTTGTGAAAAAATTAGACCACTGTGTAGAGTCTGGACTGAATAATAAAGAATTTTAGTTCTCATCATGAGCCAAATGCAGCGCTCTGATTGGCTGTGCTTGGGGTGGTCACTCCAGTTACTTCTCCATTCAACAAATGAGGAGGCAGAAGCAGTTTATTACTTTCAGATGCAGATTATGTAGATTCAGCCTCTTTCATGGGAAAAAGATTATATTTAACCCTCCAAACATAAAGAAATACTTCACTTTTACTTACTCTGACACTTTGGAATCGCTCACAGAAGAGGAAGTTTAGTCTCTCCTCATCAAGACTGGCTGCATGTCATTCTCCTCAGAGTTCTAGCCCAGTAGCTGGATAGACTTTTCTTCATTTTAAAGATCAAATATCTGTTCAAATCTCACACACATGTTTTTAGTCCAAGATGTTTTGCATGTAATCCAAAAGAAAGCCGACCCTTTAGAAGTAGCTGATCCCAAAAACAAAAGAGTATTTCCCGGTCATGTGACTTCCTCTGGGTCTTTGTGCTCATACTACACCTCCCTCTGCTGGTGAATCTGTGAAACTGCATCATGTAGTTGACTGAACACCTAGGCCGTTTCTCAATTCCCAGTCTGCAGACTCTGTACTTGTGTACTCCTGGGTAAGGACTTGTGGAAACAGACTTGAAGAATGGACTTAAGGAGTTCACAAGCTCGTACTTGGCTTTTTGAGTTTTGGAACAAGTGAACTTGATGACATCACAGGAAATACAGCTCACGTGTGCACTTGCCATAAAAAAAAAAAAAAAAAAAGTGAATCTGAAATGATTAAACAACAAAAGCAGCAGTATTGTTCATATTTCTACACTGTTTATTACAGTATTGTATATGAAATATATAGTGTAAAATAGGTTATTCTAAGAACTAATAATAATTTGTTATAAAAGCATTATTTTCACTAAGCTAACCTGTTTTTTTCAAAATTATATTTTTGACATAAAATAAACATGGCCATTCTTATGTGATGATTATTGTAAATCCTGATCATGAAAATGCTTGTGTTAAATATTTAGGCTGTAAACGAGCAGCTTAACCTGAGATTTTGTTTTTTTTGTGCATTTTGGAAGCAATTTTACTCTCCTCTACTATTATCAAGAAGCATAATTCTGTGTGTTGAGGACGACTTTTACATTATGCGTAATTAACTGCACTGAAGTGGGCCGTAACTGCCAGACCGGTTCTGACCCGCTCCGTGTGCGAGTCTGCCGGTTCTGTGCGTGTAGGTTTGACCTGCTCCATGCGCGTGAGTCTGCCGTTCTGTGCGCGTGGGTTTGACCCGCTCCATGCGCGCGAGTCTGCCTGTTCTGTGCGCGTGGGTTTGACCCGCTCCATGCGCGCGAGTCTGCCGATTCTGTGCGCGTGGGTTTGACCCGCTCCATGCGCGCGAGTCTGCCTGTTCTGTGCGCGTGGTTTGACCCGCTCCATGCGCGCGAGTCTGCCGGTTCTGTGCGCGTGGGTTTGACCCGCTCCATGCGCGCGAGTCTGCCGGTTCTGTGCGTGAGTGCCAGGCTGCTCTTCGTGCGCGCAGAGGAGGAGGCAGCGGGTGAAAGGCTGCGGTGATCAGCCTCCAGTATGAAGTGCATTGTGGGAAATATACTGAGCCAAGTACGGACAAGTCTCCTCCGATGCAGCGGAGTACCCGAGAAGCGAGCTTTGAATTGGAACAGGACTTGTTACGTGGAAAGTGACGTTCACAGTCCACGAGCACACAAGTCTGCACAAGTACGTGATTGAGAAACGGTGCTTGTCAGCACGTGCATCAGACAGCCTTCTATCACTGCATAGAATAAAAGGTCTATGACGGAAATAGACGTCTGCGATGGCCACATAATGACAGATATTTTCGTCATTGGCAAAGAAGTGTTAATAAAATATTGTGTCTCTTCTACACATTTCATGGCGTGTCAACAAAATATAATTTCATAGACACGTTCAAACGAAAATGCAATATTCTGTACATGCATTCCATGAGATATGTTGGTAAATGAGGCCCACAGTCATCTATGTTTAATACTTCCAAATCAAATATACTCTGCACACACTGAGACGTTATGACTTGATAAGTTTATAATGGTGTGTGAGATAAACAGCTTCAGTTTATTCACAACTCGGCTCTCGAGTGTAATCATTCTGTTCTAAAGTCATCCGTGGAGGTTTTATCTGTGACTGCTGACAGATGAGAGTGTCAACACAGCCTGCTGCTGCTTCTGCTTTGTGCAAACTTAAGTCAGGTTAGCTCGTCAAATATGAAGAAAGTCTGACAATCCCGCTCTGATAATTGTTAAAATGTAAGGTACTGGCAAGGACAAAAGAACTCACACTAGAACTGATGTTGATTCCTCATGGATTCAATGTTCCAGGTATATTCAAGTCCAAATATATCTATGCTATCCGTAGCTAAATGTTAACATGATGCTTGCACTGCCTGTCGTGTTTTAGCTACTTTCTTTAATTCATCGACCTCCATTTAATCTTGATTGTTACATGACTTGAATTAGTTCAGCTAAAAATGTCTTAAAAGAAGTAAAAGTTTAGCGTCCCATGCTAGAGTATGATTTCTGTGCACGACTGTCCCCTACAACGGGCCACACCCCTAAATATGACACGTTCCCACTGTATCTATCCCCTGAGTACTCGTGTGATACTCCCTGCTCCACTAACTGCTCCTCTGATGCCCCTGGCCTGTGTGGGACAAGACTCTGCCCCTATAAATGGGCAATTGTGTACTGTGTGCTGCTGCTTGCCCTGTCTGCCTCATGTCTCCTTGGGTCTCCTTTAAAATTGTTTATTTTGTACATATTTGTTAATAAATTGCTATTAAACTGCCTATCAAGTATTCCTCATCTGTTTTGTTGTTGGTTTCTTGAGCCAACCCTGACAATCACAATAAAAGCACAATGAAAAGACATCTACAGGGTTATGGGTTAGGGTTAGCAAATACATACAGTGGCATGTCCATGGATCCATTATTATACCAATTCATTTCAAAATACCACGCCAACAAAAATCACAGATGATCATTGAACTCTGGCTGAAGCTGAACAGCTGAAGTTTTGTCCATGAGATATTTTCATTTGTGCTTTACTCCACATTTTCTATTGGCTCTGGAGCATGGATTCTAAAGTGGGTTTGTTCTGGTGCAATGCAAATAATGTATCATAATATTTATATTTTAGACAGGGGCTCTGTAATGGTCCCATCTGAAGGTCTTTGGTTCAAACCAAACCAATGGTTGCATCCTATTGTAAGACCCTTTACAGCCCCTAATTGGATTAAAGTCAGCACCTGTCCTGCTTTTGGTTGTACCCTTGCACCATTTGGGTTAAGGTTATCCTGCATATCAGGGCTTACTGCGTTTGTTCAAATCTCCAAAGCCAGTAAGTTTATTTTTTATGTGATTGATTGAGACAGAGCAATCCCAATTTGTTAATAAAAACAACACACCAGATTATAGCCAAGAGCTAATTTCCATCTGTAGTCCCAACAAGCGGGTCACAGTGAACTGATATTATGCTAACATTAGCATTACAGTGATCGAGTCATCCATGATATACAGCCAAGTCACTGGGTGAATAATTAGGAGTTACATAATACTTGCAGCAATTTGTGATTCTCTAAACACTTCTTCAATTTATATTTACTTCTTTTAGTTACTTCTTATTTAATGTTACTATGACAATTGTGTATTCCTACTCAAAATGGAAAGCCAACTCTTCACTGGTAGTTATTGATGTAAAGGTTTGAAAACCACTGATTTAGAAGGATGTGCAAAAACTTTAATGAACCTTAAGCCTGTAAATTTGTAAAGATCATAGCCAACATGACTAATTTCCATCTACATAATGAAATAAAAAAATGATTTTGTTCTGTTTTTAAGGCAGTAAAAATCAGACACAGCGTCTTTAAATACACAGCCCCATAATGAAAGCGCTAAGCTCATCAAAAGCAAACTTTAGTCCAAACTTGACACTTTGTTGGCTGTAAAAGTGAACCGTAAGCACAGATCCTGCATGCTGCTTCTATTTGGGTTTGGGCTCAGTGGTGTTAAGCTTGTGTTTGTCTGATTAGGGAGCAGAAGGAGCACCTCACTGTCTCCATAATGAGCTGCTGATTGACTAAGGAACAGTTATATAATCAGGAGACGGAGCCGAAAATGTAATCGCACTTACATTCTAATGCACCATTCATTTCCCTCCGTATGTGAGCTGTAATGAGTGTATTCAGACGAAGGTGTGAGGGGACAAGTGGTGGCTGACATGGGCTCTTTCACTGTAATTAGGTAAACATAGGCATGGCTGGACTTTAGCACTATCAAGTTCTTCTTTTCTTTTTTAAAGAGACAAATTATGCTTATTTCTGCTTACATATCTTGAACTTACAAAGAATCCTTTTAGAATGATGAACTTACATATATAGTTGATATTTTCATACAGCTTTTGTCCCCAGTTCTCTCTTATGTCCTTTTCACATGAGATAATATTTACCTTGGGACGCCTGTAAACTTTAGAATACCCCACAATTTTCTTGTTTTTACAGTCTTTATTCTGAAATGATGCCAGGTACGACTTGATTTATGATGACAACCTTTAGCTTCAGTCATGACTTGAGCATTTCTTGTGTTTTGGGTTTGTTTTATCACAAATCATCAGAGCCCTGTACTACGAGGCTAGATTTGGGGTTTAGCGAGGTAAATTCTGGGTTAAACCTGGTCTGACTGTCTTACGAAACTGGATCACTTCCTATCGGGGCAGATCTCTATCGCAACATGCGGCAAACTCATAACCTGCTCTGGACCAGGTTTAGTTTCAGAATAAGTTAAAAAACAAGGCGCTGGATAATATGAGATGAGAATTTAGGCGTTTGTGAAGAGAGAGAGAGCAGTGAAGAAATGAGGAAATGCGAAAGTCACGTCGAGTTATTTATATCAATGTGATCTGCACATAGCCTATTTATAAAGAGGACGATGAGATCTTATATGCAACAGTAACTTTAAGAATCCTGTTTAATCTGAATCTGATGATTACTAAACGCTTTCATTGTCAAGAAATATCAATGTCTGCACTTTGTGCACATTTGAATCTTTGCGCATCACTTTGAAACTGAACTAAAGACACAGTTCATTCAGACTAACTGTCGATCTACTAATTAAATGTTTGGTGATGTCTGCACATTTGTGATTTAGTCTGTTGTATCCACGCATGACATTTAAGACTCCACTTGATGCTGCAGAGTGTTTCCTTCGCTTAGATATTAATACTTTGCATGTATTTTGAATTCATGATGGATGTTTCCTCAATTTGAAGTTTGCAGCTCGGTTGTTCTGATTGGTCAGTTTGCACTAACCTCGCCTCCTGCTCTTTGAACGCGCATGGCTTCATTGAGAAAACCCAAGGTTAACAGATCGAGTTGTGAACTTGTCTCTCATGTCTGGTTTAGTCAGGGTAAGAGAAACGTATCCACGCTAATTCAGAGACATTTGTAGTACAGACGTCTGGTTTAGTTCTGTCTAGTCCTGGTTTAGTCCTGATTTGGTATTTAAATGCAAAAGTGCGTACAGACGCACAGCCAAATGTGCACAAAGTGTGTCATTCAATATTTTTTGACTATGAAACGTTTATTAACCATCTCACAAAATGATTAGACAATAGGATTTTCAGTCTAGTCTAGTATGTAAGATTTCATCGCTCCTTTTCATAAATCATTGCTCATCACATTTATATCAAATAATACGCTGTGGCTTTTGCCTTTCCTTATTTCTCCTCTGCCTATCTCTCTGTCTCCTCTTGCCCTCTTCACAAACGCCTGAATTCTGTCTCTGACTGGTCAGTGACTTTTTAACATATTCAGGAACTTATCCTGGTCCAGAGCAGGTTATGAGTTTGTTTAACCCAGAACTAAACCCTAAATCTAGCTTTGCACAAGGCTCAGGACTAGACCAGGACTTAAACCAGACTATGTGTAACTACACTAGACCAAGACTAAACAGATATATCTTTTCTCTCTATTCACTTTTTCTGACGAATATGATGTCCATGTGAAGTTATTTTAAGTACAAACTCCTACAACTACAACATGGCAGATGCAAAGATGCATTAGATAAAAATAATATCAGGAAAAATGACTCATTGCTTTAGGCTGAATGTAACCGGAAACAATCTTTTATGAGCCGCTCTAATGAAAAACACGAAAATAAGCCCTCAATTTGTTATCATAATCATATCAATACATAGAAGCCCAATTGCATCTATTATAATGAATTTGGTGTGAGATTACTGCTGTTTGTTCAATCTCCACACTTCATTTAAAGGCAGTGGCAGCATGATTTATGGGACCTGCGAAAACACATTTATTGCCGCACATTTGCTGGGCTCATTGTAACTTTTGCCTTATCTCTGAATTAATGAATGTTTGCCACAGCCCAGGACACTTTTATTTGTTTTGTCTGGCTGTGACTTTTGTAATTTGTCGATGTGGCTTCCATTTGAGGAGAATACGCAGAATACTTATTAATGAGAAGACTATGTTTTGGCTTTTGGTAAGCGTTGAATGAAATGTGTTCAGTTTAAATAGGTTCAGAGAAATTACTTTATGAAAACTTTTCTCTGTCCTGCTAATTTGGAATTCAGATATTTATTTTGTTATGATCATTTGTAGAATCATCCAACTATTTATGCACTTAGAGATTCGCTTTGTACTGGATCATGCAGGAACTTAAAGTTACATTCTTTGAGACCTGAAGCTGAGAAGACTACTACTACTTCAAAATCCAATTGTCAGAGTCTTCGGGTGAACTTTGACCTCTGAAATGCTGCAGGACTGAGAAAAGCCACCAGTGTCCAGCAGTGATTTTAGTTGCCACAACAGTGCATCAACTCAGGAGACCAAAAGCAGAACTCAACAGGCAGTGCCATGGAAGAAGTTACAATAAAAGAGAGACTGTGACCTTTGAGCAAGACCAAGACAGGACAAACTTTGTGGGATAGAAAGGGAGGTTGACTAACCCTGGGTACACACTGAGTGTGAGCTGTCTGGACCCTGCAAGACTTAGAAAGTGCCATGTTACACTGACCTCGAAGCCGTGCGGGTGTGAGAGCAGGTGTTTGTGGAAAGAATCAACAGTCTATTTTTCCTGGAGACCAAAGCAATCTAATGCAGCTTATGTGAAGGGCAGATTTTACATTAGGTCATGGTCAATGGGCCAGGTAGTTCCACAGCAGGTGATCGATGTTGCCAATATTTAGGGTTGTATGAAATGTCTGTTTCAGTAATATTAGTCACTACAACTATAGCCTCTGTTTGATTTGAACTGTGCAAACCAACCCTGAATCACAATTAAACAAGGACTATGGTAAACAGTCTCTATTTATATAGCACTTTTCTACCTTTACAGTCAGGGATCCACTCACCCAGTGTACGCAGACACTGAGGTAATGTGGGTTAAGTGTCTTGCCCAAGCCACAACAGCAATCTACTCCTGTCGTCCCTCTGTTGCACTTGTTGCATGTTGCAACAAACCTGCATATGTCCGGACCTGAACACAACTCGTCGTCAGTGTGGACTTGGTGTAAGAAATGCATCATTCTTCTGCTTTTTCTTGAAATTAAAAAGCTTTTATTGAAGTCTATTGTTTGGCCAAAAAGTTACACGGTTACACCTTTAAGGTGGCACAAAAACAAATCAAATTGTTATTAAAATTGTTACAAGTATACATTTTCCCTTCCTGTAAAACAAGTAGATGGATTGTATGATGTATATCCCGGACATATCTGCAGCCTGTTCGTCTGCGAGGGAGGACTTTCATTCTGTAGCTCATCTCAAGTCATATTTGTTCAACCAGAGTGATTTTATCTATATTGGACTTTACCTCAAAGTACTAGAGAATAGAGCTGACCTTCCACTAAACCCTGGAAAACAAATGATAAAGGCTGCCCACTTTTCCATCTGATCATTTTCTAAAGATGTATTGTAAGTCTATTTTCATTTTTTTGTTATAGGCTTATTTTTCATCAATCTATGTACAACGGTCAAGGTGTAATTCATGTAATATACAGCATTTTGTACAAGGTCAGTGAACTGTTTTACAATGAGAAAGAAATTATTTGTAGGTTTTATCAAGCTTGGGTTTAAAAGCAACATAGAACTCCACTGTTTGCTGCAGTCCATAGAAAATAAACCAACCAGAGTGACGTTAATAAGCATCAGGAAGTTTACTTTTATGAGAAGCAGTTATACGGACGAGAAAATGTCCACAATGGGGTGAAAAGTTTTGGAACGTGCTGTCTGGTGCAAGCATGTCTGCCTTCGTGGTTAATGCAAAATTGTACATTGTCCTTAATAAACATTCCTTGTATGAAATGGTGAGTATTAAGCGTATTAAAAGTGCTGCACTGCAAAGTAAAGGGTCAGATTAGATTAAAATACAAGTACAACTTCTGCCTTAAAGTTCTATATCAATTAACTCATGTTTGTGTGTTGTCTGTTGTTCTCTTCTCTTCCCCTCACTCTTTCTCCTCTCTACTTAAATTATCTCTTTCTTTCTTTCTTCCCTCCCCTTCCCTTCTCTCTCCTCTCTTTTCTCATACTTTCTCCTCTCGTGCTGTCTTACCTCTCTCCTCTCACCTCTCTCTTAGTTCTCTTCTCTCTTTCCTCTCATCTCTCCTTTCCTCTCTCCTCACACTCTCTCTCCTTCTCGCTCCTCACTTTGCATCTGTCTCTTCCCTCTGTCAGTCTCTCTTTTCTTCTCGTGCTGTCTCTTTTTCTCTCTCATCTCTCCCTTTTTCTCTCTTTTGCTTCTCCTCTCTCTTGCATTCTCTCTCTCTCCTCTCTCTTGCTCACAGTCTCTTTATATATCTTCTCTTCTCATCTCTCTCTTCACCTCTCTCCTGCTCTCTCCTCCTCTCTCTTGCTCACACTTTCTCTGACCCTCTTCTCTTTTGCATCTTTCTCCTCCCTCTTTCTTGCTCAAGCGCTCTCTTTTCTGTGTGTCTTTCTCTTCTCCTCTTTTCCCTCTCTCTTTTCTCCTCTTGCTCTTTAATCTTCTTTCTTTTCTCCTCTCTCTCTCACCTCTCTTTCTCTTCTCTTTGCTTTCTCCTCTATTCTGCTCACACTTTCTTCTCCTCTCTTTACGTCTTCTCTTTCTCCTCTCTCTCTCTCTCTTGCTCACACTCTCTTCTTTAAAATCTCTCATCTCTTGCACCTTCTCTCTCTCTCTTTCTCTTCCTCTCTCTCTTTTCTCTCTCTCTTTCTCTCTCCTCTCTCTCTCTCTTCTCTTCCTCTCTTGTCTCTTTCTCTTTGCTCTCTCTCTTCTCTTTCTCTCTCTCTCTCTCTCAATCTTCTCTCTCTCTCTCTCTCTCTCTCTCTCTCTGTTGTGCTTTGACACATACATATACATATTTTTCAGCTCTAAACTTAAGACATTGCCTTCGGTAGCACTAGTTCCTAAGTGTAGAAAACAGTGCATTCCAGTGAAGTGTGTGTGTGGAATGAAGTCTGCGTTCTCAACCTGACCTGGAGTGTGGAGCCAGGGCTGAGGTGACGGGGACTCAAAACGGACTGATGTAACAGGTCACTTTAGTGAAGTAATCTCTGGGACAAGGCAAACTCGTAAAAACTGGTTCGTCTGAAATCCATTGCATTTTAAAAAGCATTTATGTATTATCCAGATTATTGAAAACCTAGTACATGTTTTTTTTTTTTAGATTAAGTAACTCAAAGTTGTTTGCCCCCACCACAGTTCTAATGTCACTGTGTCTATTATTACAAAGTTTCCAATATTTGTGTAATAATAGAGCACTTTGTTCTCTAAAATCCAACCTTTCCCCAACAGATCTGCTCAGTCATGGTTTTAACAGTTAAACAAATACCTTCATTATGTAAACCACATGTCAAGCACAAGGATGTGGCCTTCCAGATCATTTATTAGTTCCACAAGATCTTAAAGTTTTATTGTGATCTTCTTTTACCACTATATTTGGATGTAGTAACTTGCCTCAACTGAAAGAATAATTCATTTATAGACTTTTGCAGTATTTGTAACTTAGTAAATATACAAAATCAAATATTTTGTATATGTATATAATTATTTGTAGTTTGTCAACAAATAGTAAGGTTTATTATAGTCACCACCGGCCCTTTGTGCCCATGTGGCCGTGGGGAAGATGAGTTCAACACCCCTGATCTAACCATGCATAATGGCTCCCCTGATCCCCCCTCCCTCTGTCACACAGACTGACCCCCCCGCCTCTCCTGGCCTGCTTGGTTCAAGGGGCAGTAATCCCCCTCAGTGCCCCTCTGGTGCCCACTGCCACTAATGATGAAATGAGCCTGGAGCTTAACGTCACACGAGCTGCCACTGAGATGACCCTCTGCAATGATCCAGAGCTTCTCCTTAGCAGACACCACAAACACCACAACACAACACACCACAACACAAGACAACACACCACACCACAACACAACAAAACACACACACACAACACACCACAACCAAGACAAACACCACAACAAACACAACACAACATACAAAACACACACAACACACCACAACACACCACACCACAACACAACACAACACAACACAAGACAACACACCACACCACAACACACCACAACACAACACAACATTACAAAACACACCACAACACAACACAAGACAACACAACACAGATATTACCTTTTCCTCACAACTTTGACATTATAATTATTTATACGATCTTTGAAATATACAATGAATAGTATTGTGTAAAATGTAATTGCGGAAAAAGACACACCACAGTCTTTGACCCTTAAAGTATTTTAATTGTGAAATGACGCCCAGACTTATTAAAAGGCACGTATTGTGCAAAATAGACTTTCAAATTTTTTAATCATGTTAGAAACATGCTTCCTCATAAAAAACCACAGCTGCAGCTCTGTCTGTGAAAAAACATTCTTTAATTGGTGAGATTCGGGAAACAACAAAATTATCCAATTTGTGATGTCATAGGTAGATTTCTGAGATCTGCTTTTTTTAATTTCTTTTTACTAAAACTTAGAATTAACGCTATGTGGGAAGTGAGGCAAAGCTTTGTGGGTATTCAGGAAAAAACAAACAAACAAACAAACAAACAAACAAACAAACAAACAAACAAACACCGGCAGAAACTATTTTGAACTTAGAGCCTGTTTTTGTTTCCTGTGAACTTCCCAGTTTGCACTAAAACAGTAACAACGCATAACAACGTAACAACAACGCAGCAGCAGGACAAATACACTAGAATCACTTATATTGAAGTCTTAAACTGTTTACACCAGGAGTCTAACAAGCATAATAACATAATGCACATCTTAAATTAGGTTGTAGTTCTCAATATCAATGGGATGTTTTCACAGGAGACACACAGGAGAGCCTCGTTTTGACAAGTTGAAAAGTTTTTTTTTAATGCTCAGGCCAGGTTGTTGGAGCAGCACTGATGTGTGGTGTAGATTCTGTAAATATGAGCATTTGCTGCTTTGCTTCGTTTTGTCTGCTGCCTGCTCTTGGTGTAAATTCTTGTGTAGGATCCAGACTTTGGCTTGGTTCAGAGACCAGAAGTTCTGCACTGACCACCTCTAAATCAAACTGTCCTCAGATCAGGCTTTCGTTGTGACAAATAAAGATGTGTCCAAATATGACGAACAAATGAAGTAATAAGCTACAGTGAATTAAAAACAAAAACAACAAAAACAAACAAACAGTGTAATGTCCTCTGCACACAGCCACTACATCTAAGCCTGAACTAACCTTTTAACAAAATTAAGATCATTATATTTAGTTTGTATTAAATATTTTACATTTTCATCCCAGTTTGTAATTTTTTTAAGATTAATAATGATCATAAATGAGCCATCACACTAGGAAGTTGCCTGGCGACCATGTTGGGTGAAAACTGCTCTAAAGTAAGATGCATTCTGTATTTTTTACTGCCCAAAAAAACATGTTTTCGTGAGAAAGTTAGTCCTTCTACTGTCATGTCACCAGTCTCTCATTTTCAACACATTTTCCAACTTTCTTCTAAACTTGTCTTGATTCATGTAAAACATCATTTATATTTACAACAGGTCTTAATCTACCAAAGAAAAAAAGCACTTAGGCGTAAAACAAGGCCAAATGACTCTTGTTCTAAACACATGCTGATATCAGATAGTCGACTACTTTTTGCTTTTGTATAATAAGTTTGAACTAAAATAAACAGAACATAAATACCTTTGTGAAACAGGGATGCAAATGAGATTGCTTCAAGTTTAATTACATGTAAAATTGAGCTAAACGCTGCAACAAAACTCCCACTCGCAGTCTTTCTTTGTTGAGAGGTAACTGTCGGTTGGATTAATATGCAAAGTCAGTGGACCGAAGTCAGTCTGAGCTTAAACGTGTAAAGTTTATGTGGAAGTTAAAGTGGAGTGTGAA
This sequence comes from Mugilogobius chulae, assembly GCA_038363315.1. Lineage (NCBI taxonomy): Eukaryota > Metazoa > Chordata > Actinopteri > Gobiiformes > Gobiidae > Mugilogobius > Mugilogobius chulae. The sequence goes on from CM076412.1 coordinate 26,819,660, forward strand.
GGAAGTGTGAATGACAGAGTGTTCCTGGCTCTCCGCAGGGCCGTGGCGAGACGCAGTGAGAACAGGCAGTGGCAAAAGTGTATTTATAATCCGAGATGAGAGACCTGCTGTGAGGAGCTGCTAATGATAGAACAAATGAGATTCAACACCGGCCCAATGTGGAAGGTCTTAATTATGATTGTGTTTACTTATAAAACAAGTCTGCTTTTTGAAACTTCATTAAATGTTGGAGTTTAATTCTAAATTTTAATATTAGACTAAATTATCTCAATTAAACAACAATGACCTCAAACAGAGAGAGTCATCATTTTTGTGGTTATTTTATGGTCCATTTGCTGTATTTGAATCTCAACCAGATATTTAGAGTCATAAATCAAACAAAAACTGCTGGAAAAAGATGGTCTTGTTGCTTGATATGATCAGTAAATGTCATAAATTATAGTAGAATCTACCTGTGCCGTCAGAGGAAAAGAAATTAATTTTTAGGAGTGTGGTGATCACCTTTTTTATGCACATGAAGCTTCATTGTGTTTGAGCAAAAACCTGACACAACTGACATTTACTACAATTTTGTGACTGATTAAATGCTGAAAAGAAAAATCTTTGGACTCAGTCAGTGTTCTTTACTCAACGTTTTGCTGCTGACCAAGCAGCTACTTCAGGGATAAGTTGTAGACTGTGACCAATCAGGTGTATTGTGGGCGGTTTGTGGGCGGAGACAATTTCTTAAATCTCAAGGCCAAACTCTGATGCAACAAAGGAACAGCAAGAATACTGGATGAACTGGATGTGATCACCCTTTGTTGCATTTTCCTGGACTGAGATGTCTGATGTATTTCCAGGGATCTGTTGTAGCCACTCTTCCAGTTTGGGGGTCACACACACACACACACATATATATAATATATATATATATATATATATATATAATATATATATATATATATATATATATATATATATATATATATATAATATATATATTAATATATATATATTTATACCCAGTAGTGAGTGGGTACAGTAGTTGAGCACGGGCGAGTGGGAGAAGTACAGTATGTCATGTCTTGCCATGTAGAAATGTTCGCATGACTTCCCAGCATGTACATCTGCAGCAGAGTTGTAAAAAGATGACTGAAGACATGCCCCTGACCAGGCTAAGCCAAGCAGGGGAAAAGAGCTGTCCGTGGTACTGATATTCACCCAGTTTAATCGAAGACCAAGCAGGAGTTGAGTAGCTGTCCATGGTACTGGTATTCACCCCTTATAACAGAAGACCAAGCAGGCTTTGAGTAGCTGTCCGTGTGCTGAAACTCACCCATTTATAATCTGCAATAATACAATAATAATATTTGTGTTAGATTACAGTTATGACTGAGATATTCTTTTTTATAACAAAAAAGTAGAAGTCTTCAAAGTAGTCATCTGGACAGTGTTTCCGAAGATCAAGACGTTTCGACTCTCATCCGAAAGTCTCATCCGAAAGTCATTTTCAATCTGATTTCATCAGATTGAAAATGACTTTCGGATGAGAGTCGAAACGTCTGATCTTCGGAAACACTGTCCAGATGACTACTTGAAGACTTCTACTATGGATCACTCCTGGATGAATGAGGGACTACACCGTCTTTATAACAAATTTTTTGTAGATCTCATCTGTAACTCTTCATGATAAATAGATACAGTCGCCATCTGAGAAAGGACCCTCCAAATGGTTCTCACTGTGGGAGAGACCAGTGCATGTATTCTAATGGGAACATAACTTTTACTGCTCAGCAAACTACAACACCAAATGTGGGCTTGCAGAAATATACAGCACCAACTTACAAAGACATGAGAATAAAGTGATCCAAGGACAACTGCAGCTGTGGGCTGAATGCTACAGTGATGCCAGCAAGGGTGTTAAAAAAATTGATTCTTAAAAGGATTGCAATTCTAATCCAAAATCGATTGTCAATTACGTCAGTGTTTATGCTCCATCTAAGTTCTGCTGCGCTAAATAGCTCCTATTACATGATTTACATCGTCAGAAAACTGGTAAAAGTCTGTGTGTGAGTTTAAACACACATAATATCTTGTTTAAACTCTTTGTGCCACACATTCAATAAAACTATGTGTTGGTGTGGCCTCTTTCCTCTTCTCCTCTCTGCAGAAGCGAGGAGAGAGGGGCTGTTGCCGAGCACACAGACACAGACACACACAAACAGAGCAGGAGACTACGTGAGGTTAAAGTGAGAAAGTGGATCAACATTCAGGGGATATTAGCGCTACTTACATCCATGTACTCCATGATTGTCCCTTGTGGTTGTTGTTAGCGGTGGAGAGCAGCTAACGCGCTAACAACAGTCACAACTTTTCTGCATTAAGGTGAGATAACTGATTTTTACACTGCAAGCACAATTTAGGTTTTAAATCTGACAGCTTCCTCTCCTAAATCCTTCGACACATGATGCATTTTAGTTGCAATTATGGCTTTACAAACAACAAAGTAAAACTGGAGAGGACCACCCAAGCTCAGCTAATCAGAGCGTAGCATTCAGCTCCTGATAAGAACTAAAATTCTTATTAGTCATATGTCATTTTTCATACATTCATTAAGGCTTAGTTGTGACTCGACTAACTACAAATTGTTCCGACCACTGTTTCTATAGATCATTTGATAAAACAACAGCATAACATCTCCATGGAGACGAACAATTGACAGCTCTCGAGTTAAATCTTTAGGCAGAACTAAAGCAGGACTAGAGTTGCAGTATTCTGGCTTGCATGTGTACGGTTGACGTCTTTCTTTGGTGATTTTAGTCAGTAGTAGTAGTGTATTTGGAAGCAAAGCGGTTACATAACACACAACAAACAGCCACCCACTATTGTCTCTGCTGTACCATTTATCACTCCTCTGCAGTCGTTTCCCACACCAGGGGCCACACATACTTCTGTGTTTGAGCGCTCTGTGCTAACTTCAGTTTGACTTCAAATCAAACGACATATTTTTGTAAACTGTGTGCACATCCAGGTTATTATTTGATCAGGGACAGTACATTATTAGTCTTAGATATGTGGTTAGCCTTGTGGTTAGCCTTGGTAAAGTCTACATCAGAATACTGGAGAAGAGAAGGCCACTGATAATCAAACTTTGGACATACTGGATCAGCTGTATTCTAAGATGTATTGAACTTTGATAATATCGTAATTGTTGTCGTGAAAAAAAAAAAAAAAGGAATATTGAGTATATTGTTTGTAGTAAAAAAGATAACAACAAAAAATTACATTGTAAATGTTAAAATAAAATGAGACATTTTAGTCACCTATTGGTTGAAACTGGACCCCCAAAACAATCATGCAAGCGACTGGCGAAATCCTGATTCTAATCTTAACCTGCCCCAAGCCCCAGACCTAAACTTACCCATTTTAGTAACTTTATGCTAAACTTACCCGTTTTACTTGAAGAAAACGTCCCCACGTGGCTGCAACCAAAACTCGTCCTATTTTGACGTTGTGAAATCTCGTGTCATTTCATGCTTTTCATATCGTGCTAAATGCACGGCGTAACATAAGTACTAAAAACAGCTGTGAACTTGTGCTCAAAATACACTGTTTTTGTGTCGTGGTAAAAGTACGCCATCTAGTGAGACTGTATTAGCTATGTGGTGAGTCAGGAGCATAAGACCTGTATTTTGTTTAAAAAATGTTTTTTCAGCTTTATAAGGTACGAAGATATTATGACATTTTTAAGCTATAGATGTTCTTTTTAGACTAAAAACAACCGCGCTGTGGATCTGACTTAGCACACAGCTGGCTAGCCCGTGATTTGTCTTTAACTCTTAATTTTAAATTTTCGGAAAGCCTATGGCACTTTACAATGGGGCAAAATATTTTCGAAACCACTGTTGAGCTCCATAATGGATTAAAAAAGATGTTGGTGCAGTTTTACACGGCCATCATTGAGTCCATCCTCACCTCCTCCATCACCGTGTGGTACGCTGGAGCCACAGTCAGGGACAAAGATAGACTACAGCGCATTGCGCGCTCTGCTGAGAAGGTGATTGGCTGCAGCCTTCCATCTCTCCAGGACCTGTACGTCTCCAGGACTCAGGGGCGTGCAGGTCGGATAGCAGCTGACCCTTCTCACCCTGGACACAGACTTTTTAAGCCACTCCCCTCGGGCAGGAGGCTCCGGTCCATCCGGACCAGAACCTCACGCCACAAGAACAGTTTCTTTCCTTCTGCTGTTGGACTCATGAACACTCTATAAACCTGAGACTATGTTGATCTCCAGCATTGTCACTTTAACAGTCACATTATCACCTGTCACTTTATTCATCCATCTATTCATTCATGTTAGTATTTTCTCTTGCACTGACAGATTGCACTACTGTTCTGATTACTGTGTATATTTTATTGCCTATTCTTTATTGGCCTATTTTTGCATGCCCTTATATTTGATTTTATATATTTTAAATATTTTTATTACATTTGGTATTTTTACTTCTTAGATTCTTTATCGTTATTTGTGTTTTCTGTGTTATATGTTGCACATTTGTACCGCAGTAAGTTCCTAGTCTAATTCTGTTTGTTCACTGACAATGGCAATAAATTCTTTCTGATTCTGATTATTTATTGCATCAATTCACACAAACACAGTTTCCAAGTTAAAAAAATAGATAAAATACATTGTCATAATGTGCATCTTGACACCTCTACGGATCACGAAAAAGGGACCAAATCAAGAATAAGGTATGCCATCAGAATTAAGCCTGCAGAAGAAATACCTATTTGGAATGTTTACAAGATGGGATGAGGGCCGTAATAGATTTGTAGACAACCAATTGGCTCTGTCTACAGAAGCAGTTGACTTATTTATTTTCAAAAATGCTAACTTCCTGCTGGCATGTTTATTTCCTGTTAGTTAATTCCTATGGGGTTTCTCTGACTCAGTCCAACATGAAAAAAACTTGTAAGCTCAGGCAGTGAACAGTGAGTTGTTGCACTAACGCAATGCAATAATTTGTTTTTTTATCGCGTCAAAATAAATGGACTCATGATTATTTTTAGCCTTAGATGGAGTTTACCACTTGCTTTGGGCTGCATTTCCAAACAACCTGACTCCAAGAAGACCGGACCCGGCGCGATGGGGGCCGTTACCGGCCTCTGTCAGAAGGACTCAGGCCCCCGATCGACACTGGGCAAGCGGTCTTCCATACGCCACACTTCCCGTGCCCGCCTGTGGGACGCGGATTCGGTGCTAGGCTCTTCCCTCTTCGCTTGCCGCTACTGAGGGAATCTTTATTAGTTTCTTTTCCTCGCTTAGTAATATGCTTAAATTCAGCGGGTAGTCTCGTCTGATCTGAGGTTGTAGTCAGATGGAGCAGAAGCGGGGTCCCAGAAAGGGGGAAAGGCTCCCCTGCTCTCCAAAGACAACCAGCTCGATCTAAGACCGGAATGCCCGCAGGCAACTTGACGGGACTCCTGGGAGGTACTCTCCGGCAATCGCGCCTGAACTGCCATGGGAAAGCCAGGACACTGCAGGCAAACTTGGAGGTGAAAAGAGCACGGAAGTCGGTCTGCACTTAGGGGGACGAAGGCTCTCCTGCTCCAAGGCGGGCCTGGCAGTGGCCGCGCTGTGACTGCCCCAGCCGCGGAAGAGTGAGCTCTCGATTAAAGGCAAAGCGACCCTCAGATAGGAGGAACCCGGGGCCGCAAGGTGTCGATGATCAATGAGTCCTGCAATTCACATTAGTTCTCACAGCTAGCTGCGTTCTTCATCAACGTACAAGCTGAGTGATCCACCGCTAAGAGTGCTCTGTTTTTGGAAGGTTTTGTGCTGAGACAAACTCTTCGGACAACCGTGGGTTTAGAACGAACAGAAACAACAACGGCAGCAGAGTGGTTAGAGCTCTGGCTTCCCAAAAAAAACATTCTTGGGTTCGACTCCAGGGTCGAACCATATCAACATCTCATGATCTCATGAGTTTATATGTTCTCCTTAGGCCACTGTGGGTTTTCTCAAATACTCCGGTTTCCTCCCACCTCCAAAAACATGGATATTTAGGTTAATTGGGGCATCACTGTAAATTTCCCCTGTGAGTGAATGAGAGAGTGAAGGTTGCCAATCTAACCCTGTAGAAAATTAAGCAGTAGAAAATAAATGAATGAATGAATGATTTATTTTACTTGCTCCTCCTCAGCGCCAGACCGTGTAAGGACAAGTGCCTTCTGCCTTTTCTTTCCTTCTGTCCATGTGCTTACGTGACGTGTGGTTGCTCGTGGTCTTGTACACATCTGTGTGCTCACTCTGTAACAGTATACACATAACTGTAGGCATCTGGTTTTTACTTGTGTTTGAATGACACATTGCTTCCTTTGAGGAACAAAATGTACAAAATGTGACTGAGATGTCTGTTTTCTTAGAAACACAAATATTTTTTTTGCCTCAAAGGAATTCCACAGTGGTCTGACCAGTTCCTCTGGTTCAAACATGCCACGTCGTCTAAAGGTAAAACTGGCTGTAAACCTCACGCATATCACACTCATGCAGAGACCGACTCTACATCCAACATAAAAAGCAGAACTAGGACAACAACTGGTCCATCAGGCGAGATTCTAGCCAGGACGTAGAACAGATTTGTCAGAGGCTGCAGCGAGAGCCAGGCTGAGGTGAGTGAAAAGCAAATGAAAGTACCTGAATCTAAGAACTTCTCTTGAAAAGTCATCTGTGACTTTTACAAACTCATTTTCAGACATTTTGCTTTGAGATCACAGCATCATTATGATTCAGGAGGTTGTGTTTGTGATAATGTTTTACAGCCTGATCTGATGCAAGTTGTGTTGTGATGTCCCCTACGGGACAATAAAGTGTACCTTAACCTTAACCTTAACCTTATGTCATGTTGTATGGTGAAAAAAACCTAAATATACAATATATAATGTTGAATGAATTAATTTTTTTCTGTAATAACCTCTGACTCTCGGCTGTATTACACATTCTTCATATTGTCATACAATAACAATGCATTTTCTGTGTATAAACAGCCAAAATTGCACATATTTGGGGCACCACAACTGAAAATGGTCAGAGCCAGATTTACTTCTTGGGTAATTTATTAGAGATACAAAGACATTTGAAGAGGCACAATTAAACAATTTAGAATGTTTATGGGGTAAACATGATATTACAGAAAATCAGGAAAAAATAAAATCAAATGTTTTAGACATTTTATTTTTTCATAAATTATGCTTAGAAATTATGAGTTAACTTTACTGTGCAGGTGCTACTAATCAAGCAAAAATATGTTCACTATTACAGGAGGGGACCAGAATGACCAGTCTAACTACAGGTCAGTTCAGTCTGGTCGGGTCAGTTCAGAAAGGCAGTGTTAGACAAAGTACACAGTTTACGTGAGCGAGGACACACAGACAGAGGGTGTGTCCCTTCCTCGGTCCATCACAAAGGCTTAAATCCTGCTGCTACTGTCCTGACAAAGTCTAGCAGAGGATCTGGAGAGACTGACTCTTGAGCGCTGCACACAGGTCCTGGGTGCAGGGTTAAATGCAGATGACAAATTTCCATATGCATGGCAGGGGTTCCAACTTCACCCAAAATATTTTAAGGAGCTACTTGGAAGGTGGCAAAGAAGTACTGGTGAAGCAAGAGCTACAGGTTTACTCCACCCCTACAAAAATAAATAAATAAATAAAAACTAAAAAAAAAATAAATAAATAAATAAAAAAAAGAAAAACAAAAAGAGAAAAGAAAAATACCCTTTAAGTATTTATAATGTGAATAGCATGCCTATCCTGCAGTAAAACAAAACTGAATTTCAGTTACAGAACCATAGCTGTGAGATCACCTTACACCCAGCCCAGTCCTGAAGTTCTTGGAGGTAAAATGTCTAAAAGCCAAACGCTGAGAGCTTTGGTGAGTGAGCGCCTGACTGCAGCTGCTGAGGAGGTCTTTGCTCTGTTTGAAACTACGATAGCGGCGTACGAGGAGGACTGCAGAAACAGAAGACACACAACCTCCTGGTGACGGCTCTGAGCCCCAGAGTCCTGCTGTGCAGAACTGGTGAGTTTGTCTTTTCTACAACTGCTACATTTGGTCTTTGATGTAAACTATATTTAAGTTTTCCTTGTCTGACAATTGGTTGTATATTTGTGAAACCTTTACTGTTTTGATTGCTTTCAATTGCACCAAAGACAATCAGAAAGGCATGTCGTAACCTCATGTGAGTTTCTGAGGACAACCGCAGGCAAGCAGTTCAAATATGTGAAAAACACTACTGTCACGTCAAACCCTCTTGAATAACTGGATACGCAGCATAGTCCAATTTTAAGAATTTTCCCCCTAGTTCATATGAGGTGTCCTGACTCTTGACTTTCAACAAATCACAATGACACAAACCGGCAAAACATGTCAACCTAACATTACTTGAGCAGAACTGGAAGAATTTCTCAAACAAAAGCAGCTGAACTAAGTCAATGCATCTTTCCTTAGTCATTCTCTGAATTTGGGACCATAGAGAACATTTCAATTGCTATATTTTTTATTTTTTCATCTTTGAATAGGGTGCACTGACAAGATCTGTAATGAAAATGAGCTGTCTTTCCCCCATGCACATTATTCTCTCTCTCCACAAAATCTGTAAAACATCATAACCAAAGCTAGACAGAGACCACTGTTGTTATCAGACCAGCGCTAACAACAGAGAAGGAACATCTAAATGTAAAGCTTGTTTGACACACATGTTGTCCTTCAGGTGTGGTCTCACTTAGTCCTGACCCAGGTCTAACCAGGACGTCCCAAAGACTCCACAGATTCAGAAGAGACTGAGGAACAGAAGAAAGATCAGCAGCAAGGTAAGTATCATCTCATCCTCTTTAGATCTGAAGTTTTGTCTGAAAAAGTTGGAAATCATTATCATCGTTCTTTCAACCTCAGCTATTAAGAAAATAAAAAAAGAAGAAATATTAGCTCATCAGTTGCAATAAGCTACTTTGATTTTTTGCATAGTTCTGCTACAAGTTAGATTTTTGGATTAAAAATTGTGTCTCACTGCAAAGATCCATGTCAGGAGCTGTTACACAGATGCATTGTGAGTGTAAAATGAAAACTTTACGTGCACTTTACGCACAAAGCGTTACATTTATTTACAGCTGATGAGGCAATGTTTCTTCCTTATCCTCTTTGATTTAAGAGTTGTTGTCACAAGGCAGTGAACCAGATGTTGTCTGTTGTAAAGATCCTCGTGCTCGTGCTGCATGTGAACCTAATCATGATGCTCCTGACAAATAGTTACAGTGACGTACAGACATAAGGAGAGAAACGACAAAAAATCTCTTGTGAAAATCCTTACTCTGGCCACACCTTCTCGTACTTGTAGAGGGGCACCTTAGGCTTAAAATCGAGCCAAAACTTCCACAGTGTGCAGAAGGCTTTAGGGACAACAAATATTTAAACTTTATTATAATTTTTTAAACTTAAGTTAATTTTGTTTTATTTCCAGGCCTTTCTCTGAGTCGCGAGAGATCTCAGAGTCTGAACAAAGACCCAACGTGCACAGAGAAGAGACACAAGTAGAAGACAACAGTTGGGAGTTCCTCTTAGAGTCAGACACAGAGCAGCATCAGGGCGCTGACAGTGATGAAGACTGGAGAGCTCCAGTCATCTGTTCAGACTCACAGATGGACACAGACTCTGATCAGGATTCCTCCAGCCCAGTCAAGACCAGCACCAATAACACCACTGCACAAAGCAACTGTGCATCAGAGAGGAGTGTCATTGTAAACTCCAGACACCAGACACGACCTCATACAAAGAAACAACAGTGCTCTTTATGTCAACAGGCATTCATGGAAATTTGAGCAGACTTCTTAGAACACACACAGGAAAGAAACCTTACAGATGTTTAATATGTAATAAAACATTTTCTCAGAGATTTTTGATAAATTTACACCTTAAAGAATACATACTGGTAAGAAACCTTACAGCAAATCAACGTTTACACGCAGACAAATATAGAAAGAAACACAGAGGAAATACCTTTCAGCTGTTCAACTTTACAGGCACAAAGTCACACTGAAGAAAAGTCCTACAGCAATCCAACACTACTGACAGAAAGTAATACAGAGAAAGACCTTACAGCTGTTCAACTACAAATACACAGACAAATTCAGATAAAGAAAGCAGCACTGAAGAAACAACTTACAGCTACTCAACACTGACTGACGACGCAAAGCAACACAGAAGAAACAACTTACAGCAGTTCAACATCTAACACAGAGTCATATTCACCTATAGAAAGCCACACAAAAGATAGACCTTACAGCTGTTCGACATCACAGACACAAAGCGACGCTGATAAAAGATCTTACAGCTATTCAACTTCTAATACACAGACAAATTCAGATAAAGAAAACAGCATAGAAGAACAAACTTACGGCTACTTAACACTACTGACGCAAATCAACACTGATGAAAGACCTTACAGCTACTCAAAACTGCTGACACAAAGCAACACTGAAAAAAGACCTTACAGCTCTTCAACTTCTAATGCACAGGCACATTCAGACAAAGAAAGCAGCACAGAAGAAAGACTTTACAGCTACTCAACACTACTGATGCAAAGCAACTCTAAAAAAAATCTTACAGCTGTTCAATGTCTACACAGAAAAAATTTAATCTAGAAAATCATACAGGAGAAAAACCTTGCAG
>CM076412.1:26836287-26857211 GCA_038363315.1 Mugilogobius chulae
TACAAATGTAGTGGACAAATGAGGTCGCTGTAACATTTTCTTTAATTTCAAGAAATTAAAAAAATAGGAATTTTGAGGAGTCTATAACTTGATCACGGATTGCAGTGACAGGTGGAATGGATAAACACCTATGAACATGTAGTGTACACACATACGGTAGTGTAAACGAATGTTTGCTATTCTGTTAAAGATGGTCTTAAGTATTTTTCGTTCTCTGATCCCAGTGGAATAGTTCTTAGGGGTTTAGAGTCTAGAATTATTTGCAATTGCAGAGGTGAAGTAAGTTGTGTGTCATGTGTTGTCATCATTTTAATCACCAAAGCGCAATCTGCAACTTACGGCAATCTTTGAGTTTAACGACTAATTTTAGGTCTGAAGTTAGAAAGATGTTTAAGTTTAGACTTAGGTCTTGGTCTTGGGTAAGATTAGGATTTTGTTAATCAAAAATAAGACGTCTTTACATCAACCATAGAAATGAACTGGGGCAGTGTTAGAAGGAAAGATTCAAATTAGAATAAGATTTACTTAGAATTCAAAAGGAAAACGTGCAATGTTACAAAAACACGTCTTTCCTGATCTTTCTATCTTGATCTTGTCCCTTCGTTTGACGTCCTCGCGTTGTCGTTGCAGCTGCGTGTTCACAAAGAAGCAGAGCTCAAAGTGTCTTAGTTAAAGGTGTACTAGAGGATTTCGAAGCTCCAATCGTGGCTGTGAGTTTTGTAGGGAATACGTCAAGGATTGGTTCTCGCTCATGTCATTCAAATCAAACGTGCTTACGTTACAGTCGTCATCCGCGCGTTCCTGTTGTTAGCGGCGCATGCGCAGTAGTATGTTTGAAAGTCCGAGCATGGAGAAGAAGTTTTTCAAAGGAGTTTGTTGCTTTTGTTTTCATTCCGATTTCGCTTCTACGTGTGTGAGCAGACACAATGGCTGAAAGTCACAGGAGAACGGGAAAACGGTCTTTGAAGTTGCCGAAAAAGACGGGACTTTACCGGAGAGAAATAAGGCAAGAGTTTGCCCTGGGGATGTTTACAGCGTGCTTTGAAATCTCAGATTGTACCACGGACTGATGCCTCGTTATCAAAACTTTTATTCGACAGGTAACTACTGCCTTCTTTTTTTATTTGCTTACCAAATCGGTTTGTCTAAGTAGGAAACCACATACACCGCTAGTTTGACAACAAAGTCCACGTTATAACTCCAACTTTGTCTTATCAAGTGAGCCCAGTGACAGTAGTGTTTTATAATCGCTAACATTTGTTACACTGTGACAAACCTGTTATCTGTGGCTGGTAATTCTCAAATCTGCCTAATGATTGTCATGTTTCCAAAATTCTTACTCTGAAGAGCATATCACTGCTTATAAAAAGTGGCCACAGTATTTCAGTTCTCATTTAGAGATATTTGTACCAAGTCGTGTCTTTTTGTGGAGTTTCTGAAAAGAAAAACTTTACTAAGTATATCAATTATTTTGAAAGGACTAATGTGTTTTTCATCAACATCTTTTTACAGTTATGAAAGTGCTATGACATCAACACACACACACAGTGGAAAAGGCCCCTTCTACCTGCTGTGTTCATTGTGGAGGAGACCCTGTATGATTGGTAAGTGTTGTTTATTTCAATTGTTTACATTAAAATCCTCACATGTTGTATGGATTTTTTGTTTGTTGAGTGTTACAGCCACAAAGAATATTTTGTATTTTGTCTTGTGTTTATTTCAGAGAGGCTGACTTTTCTGTTGAAAAACTAGCAGCAGTAGTGGTGCCAAAGGGGAAACTGAACAAGCACAAGGTACAAGGTAAATATCACTTTAGTGCAGTTTAAATCATAGACTAGTTAGTTTAGGTAATTTGTTTGACCATAATTGTGCAAATGTATTTTTTCAGAAGAATTGACTGGGACGATGATGCCTGGACCCTGGACATGGAGCCACAGCCTCTGTCATCGTCTACATCTTCAACATCATCATCATGGGAAGAGGAGGATGTAGAATCGAGTCATGTTTGCAGCCTGGATTACAGCCATCATCTCAATCGAGGGCCAAGTAAAAACCAGTTGCACACAGCAGTAAGTGTTTTTGACTGTGTCTGTTTGTCTCTGTAGGTACATCCAAGATGTGGCATATGTCAGTAGGACATAATGTTTCTTCTTTTTTATACATATGTAGATACAGCAGGATGCATAACAAAAGATCATAGATGCGGCGATTGAACACAATCAAAAACAACAAAAAGCTACATCCCTGACCTACAAAGTGCCAACCTTCACTCATGACTCTTAGCTGCCAGAGGTTTATCCAAAAAGATGCCTGAAAGACTGGATGATCTTCACCACTTTGGACTTCTGTCTGGTGCCCCTGAACCATCAATACAGCAGCTGCAGCAACAAAAAGTAAGCAGAGGGCTCTGTGACCAACTATGTTTGATAGTTTTAACCTGATAATACAATAACTGTATATTGTTCTGGGTCACATTTATAAATCCATTACAATGAGTTGTAGTTATAATAAAAATGTTTATAAAATGGTTTGACACTTCATAATTAATTTTCATTTTTTTTTTCAACAGGACAACCACCTCAACAATGACTATTTTTTATTGTGTAAAATTGTAAATAAACAGTGACTTTTTGAATTTGGCAGTGTCTAATGTCATTCATAATTTGTATTATGTATATTCTTGTCTATTCACTATATTATTTGTTCAATTTTCAGTCAGTTTTTATTATGGAAATATATTACAAACTGCTATGGTACATATTCTCTGATTAGTAACACAATGGATATGAAAGACTCGAACTACATCTAAATGAACAAAAAACATGTTTTATTTTTGAAATAACACATCAGTAGAAAAACTTCACTTATAATCTTGTGCAAATATCAATCTTCTGAGGTATGATGACGGTTTATCAACACAAGAAAATGTTTGTACCAAAGCACTTCTGCTCCAGTCGAGTGGGGCATCTCTCTGCACTTTCCACAGTTTGGTATGCAGTGGGTGAACCTGTTGGACCTGGATCAGGGTTCTGGCTGAGGATGTCAAATGGTAGACTGGGCTCTTCTGATCAGGACATCTTTGAAGAAGTTCACAGCATTGTTGAAGTTTCAGACTTCTAATTTTATTCTGTTAAAACACACCAGAAAAATATTTGGTACCCTGATTGTGTCTTTTATAAATGTCGTTTATGGACTGATTAGTTCACTCATATATTTCTAACCTGTAAGTCTGGTCTATGTGAGAGTGCATTCATTACTGCTTTGGCATGTTAGACAGACCTTACAACTGTGTAGTGATGTACAATTGTTGTGTACTTAATCACCGCAATGTCCTAACATAATATGGTTCACACAGATCAAATGGTCAAAACACATACCTGTCCATCTTCCTTTTTCTTGTCCAATAGACGTCTGACCCTTTGGAAGTCTTGAGCAGTTAGACCATCCAGTCCATACGATCTTGTCTTCCTCGGCCAGTGCTTGCTCTTGATTTTCTCGGGTGCTTGTGACTTGGCTGTCCTGCGTCTCCTTCTACTCGAACACCCGGGGATGCAGATGTGCTGGGACTGCCTGGGACGCTCCGTATTGACTCCCCAGGCCTGCCTTGTGGCCAAAGGGAACGTATGAGACCACACGTTGCGCAACATTACGATGTCATTTGTAATTAGCTGGAAATTGTATTTTATTGATACAACAGAAGTGACAACGCACACAATCACGCACACATCACAAACCCGATGCAGTTAGCATTAGTTGCTTTAGCTGATTTTGTTACTACAAAATCAGCTAAAGCAAGCTAAAATACATATGCGTGATAACAAAATGTAGATTTGTGCTACTTACTAACGTCAGGGTTCGACATGTTTTATTCGCTCAAATCCGAACAGTAAAAGCAGAAACGCCGGTCCAGTATGATTGTAACTTCTTGTAAACAGATCCGCAGACAAGCCGAGGCGTGCGCGCTCACGCTGCTCGGTGGGCGGACACTCTAGAGGAGCGGAGTAGGAGGGAGGGGGGTGTGGCACATGCGCAGTGCCTTAGGATAGACAAACAGCCGTTGAATTTCAAATTTCTGGTGAAATCCTCTAGTACGCCTTTAAGCTGATTGGTCCTCCAAGTCTTAGGTTCACGCCATTTTTGGTTGTCACTGTCTCTTCTCAGAATGTCCACTCGATGATCTCATCCAAATATTGAGATGAGGCCACAGTCTGAACTTGTACCTTGTCGACCTAAACAAGATCAGCAGTCTGTGACAGTTCAGAGGTCAACTGTAAACCAGTCCATTGCTTTCTTCACACTAACCCTTAGCTATAGTTCTTTCTTTAAATGCATTTTACATCACATCATTTAAACAGTTGAATGATTTGAAATGATCAATACTTAAACACACATAGAAATATTTTTTCTAACAGGCAGCATGCGTATCTTCGGGGCGTGTTCACGCCTACAAAATTTGGTCCAATTAAAACAGTCTAGAGCTTGTTTCCCTGGAAAGTCTGTACTTTTTGTCAGGTGTGGATAAAGACAAGCAAACTCTGATTAGAATCAAACAAGCTGAGACCACAGATTACAGACTCTGGTGCAGATCGCTTATAGTCTGAATACGAACGGCCTCGATCTGAAACAAACACAAAAACATGCGCTTAATTGGACTTGACGAGCAATCATCAGAATACCCAGAGAAATGAGAGGCACAAGGGCAAACCTGTCCTACAACCAAAGGTGCCAAAAGTAACTAAGTTCACTACTTAAGTAAAAGTACAGTTACTTGTCTGAAAAATTACTCTGGTAAAAGTGAAAGTCTTGCAGAAGCAACTTTACTTGAGTAAAAGTAGAAAAGTTAACATGTGCAAATTTACTTAAGTAAAAAAGTAAAATTATAAAGTTGGTATTAGATGTATATAGTGTAAAATGGGCTTGACAGTGAGACAATTCATCCATCATGTGGCAAATGAGGAATATTAGAAGGTTTTGGGTATTTTTATTTTGGTTAACGAGAAAAAAGTCACGATATAGCGACATCACTGCAGATCTGCATCGCTTTTAAGAGGGACTTAAAAAAGTAACTCACTTGTTTTTAATTTGTAGAAAGAATAAAGTACAGATATTTTGTGAACAATGTAAGAAGTAAAAATAAAAGTTGCCAGATTTTTTTTAATATTAGAGTAAAGTTCAGATGTATTTTTCGCCTGCCAAAAAACAACCTCCCGTGAGTTCCACATTTGTATTTTTCCACACACAGGCTGAAATGAGCGCCTTACCGCTGAACTGGAGTCTGGGTTTGGACCTGTGTTTTTGTAGAGACCTAAATACAAGTCTAATGACAGTTGTCAAAGGCCATTATGAAAATGAACAAACAAGATAAATAAGAGCGCTGATTCTCATGTATGTGTGTCTAGTGTATGTTTTAAAGTCCACTTAACAGCAGCGCAGTGAGAATACAATACCAATCAACTGAAAATGATTTAATCCCGATCAGATTCAGATCAAACAAGCAGACTTTTTTTTTGCAGTTTTCTGGTCTGAACACACACAAAAACACAAGAATTAGCATGGTGTACATATACTGGTATACATACTGTATATACCGTAATTTCTGGGCTATAAGCCGCTACTTTTTTCTCAAGCTTTGAACACTGCGGCTTATAAGGCAATGCAGCAAAATATAGATTCTCATAGACTTACTATTAACAACTGCGGCCTATATATATACTTTATCATTTTTCTTAATTAAATCTAGTTGGTGCGGCTTATATTCAGGTGCGCTCAATAGGGCAGAAATTACAGTACTCATTTCTGTAAGATCTAGCTCTGATCTTCAGCCAAGTTTAGAACCAACTGTTACATCTGTTTTATTTAGAACAAGCACTGCTGAAGCTGTGTGACTGGACTTGGTGAAGAATTGTGGCTATACCTGCTCGTCAACAAGATAGGGCCTAGTCAGTACTTGACAGCCCTCGGTCAAAACACTTAAATGTCATGTTGATGAAACAGCAATTACAAAAAACATTACAAACTCAAAAGGTTGGACCAGTTGAAGCTGAATAAAATAGGGAGGCATGAAATGATTTTTAGGTGAAGCATATACACATTTCTGTTCTGACCCTAAACTTCCCTGATAGTAAAAAACATTTTTTCCCACAAGAAATTACAAAGAAATTGCTCAAACTATTGCCTGTCAGAAGTTCTTGGAAAGATCAAATTCAATCAAAGGTGATGGAGGTAGATAAGATAATTGAATAACATGATCTGTACATTTTACTTCCAGGACAGCTTTTTTCTAAATATCTAAAAATAATGTCTGGCAAAAGTGATTTTCATATTGTGCAAGGTAGAAATTTGCATGTTATGACCTGTCAGAGCATGATTGAAACACTAGACTCAGGTATGTCCTCCACAGAGCTGCTCCTGTCTCCTCTGTAGACTGCTCCTGTGCAGCTGTTTAACCTGCCAAAGGCCAGCCCTGGAGCCAAACTGAGGACAGGCTGATGTGGTAACTGACTCTGAGCCAGCAGCAGGAGCCTGTCCTAGCCACTTTCACAATATAGCTATTATTTTTTTCATTGTGCAACCAAACTGTAAAAGCTGTTCTTATCTCAGAATGGACTGGTCTATTTTCCTAAACACTTGGTTAAAATGGAGACATTGTAGTTTTGTCTTCTGTGTCTGATCGACTCTAATAAAGAGAGAACAAGCTCTGCCTGAATGAAGACAGAGGCTGGATTTGGTGAAGAATTGTGGCTGTACCTACTTGCCAATGACAAGATAGGGCCTAGCCAGTACTTGAAAGTCCTCGGGCAAAACACTTAAATGTCATATTGATGCAATTACAAAAAAAAAAACATTACAAAGTCAAAAAGTTGGACCAGTTGAAGCAGATTAAAATAGGGAGGAATGAGATGACTTTTAGGTGAAACTCTGTAAATGTGAGGATGGACATTTGTCAAATCTTTGCTCAGTCCTGCAGAAAGATCGAACTTGCCATATAAAGCGAGAATTAAGAAATTGACACAGTCCAAATACATCAAATAATGATCAAGTTTTCGCTACAAACATTTTCAAACCAAAGAGAGGAAGCAGACAACAACAGAGGGGAATCTTAGAACCCAACAAACCAGTTTAGGAACAGGTTTTAGGGCTTAACTCAATACTGTCGTGATGACAACTTTAAAGCATTTGTTCTCCTGAACGAATGAAATCAGAAACCAGCACATTTGCACCTGTCTGTAGGTTTGATCAGGTTTGGGACCAGGTTGAGTTGGCCTGCATGTGATCACGTGTGTGGAATCAAGAATTTCAATTTCAATTTATCACTAAACACAACAAGATGTAACGGGTTGAACCTTGGGGCGGCGCTGCACCTCCTCAGCTTGACAGTGGTTAAAAGGGAAGTTGCCCGTGTGCGAGGGAGGTGTCAGTTTCCGTGGGAGGCCAGGTGGTTTGCTGGGCCCACGTGTGTGTTCGTTGGCCAAAGTTGTTGGTAAGCCTTTGATTTAATGTGGTAATGTGTTTTAATTAAGAAAGTACATGTTTTAATAAGACATTTGTGTGGGTAGATGGCCGTGCTGTTTTAGGATCATCCTGTGGCAGAGGAGCTGTGTGTGGGGCTCACGACGCACAGGTATTTTAGATTTTTTAAATAAGGTTTTTAAACAATTAAATTGTATAAAAATATAACAAGAGTGTGTTTTGATTATTTTGTATTTTGTGTTGCAGTGATGGTCATTGCTACCTGCTGTCCTTGTTAGGTTTATTTTTGGTTTTGGGTTAGTCCGCCCTGGGTTCTAGCCTGGGGGAACAATTGTGAAGGGCGGGCTAATCCCATTATTCTTTATTTTTTATTTTTTTGTCTTGCCTTTTTGTCTTGTTACATTATTAGTGTTTGGTCACTTCCCTACAAATACTAACGACCAATTTGGCCTACATTGCGACCTGGTTGCTTGAAGTGCAGTGTGACCTGAGGGGTTTTTTGTAGTGTGTTCATCCTACCTGATTGCAGTGTAATGGTGTGGGTTTGCGGGTTGTCCGCCGTACACGTTTGTTCCAGGTCAGTGTGTATACATTTTGGTT
The DNA here is from genome assembly GCA_038363315.1 of Mugilogobius chulae. Classification (NCBI taxonomy): domain Eukaryota; kingdom Metazoa; phylum Chordata; class Actinopteri; order Gobiiformes; family Gobiidae; genus Mugilogobius; species Mugilogobius chulae. The sequence continues at coordinate 26,844,358 of CM076412.1, forward strand.
TACTAGTACTTTTGTAAAAGGGAAACCCATCTTATACATGTAAAATAAATAACGTTATATTTTTCTTATGACTGATCGCCTCTCTCTATTGTAACAAATAGAACATTACCAGTGACAACAATACCAACTTAGTTGGTGAGTATATTCATATGAAACATACTACCATGATTACAATGGTATTAGTTAAGCATTAAATACCAAAAATTAAAAGAAAAGAAATGAAGAACACACTTTAGTTAATAGTAATAGAACTAAAAATATTGACAAAGACAAACAAATAAAGATGACTTAAATAAACCAAAAGGTGTTGTGGATCTTCAATACTGTATGTGAGTTGCTTGTTCCGGTCTGAAGGAGCTTTGTACTGAAATGTCATGCGTCCAACCTCTTTGTAGATGTTTGGAATGCTGAAAATGCCCTTCATATGTTATATAGAAGTCACGGTGCATTACACTTTACTCCTCAAAATGTTGCTGGAAGCAGAACTGTTGCATCAGAGTTTCTGTTGCCTCAAAAACAGTGCAGAGCTTCACTTACTTGTTGGAATGTTGGGCATTTTGACTGCAGTACAACAAATAATGTTCTCATCAAACAAATGCAAAAACGTCTCTTTTATTAAAGAGAAAAAGTAATGAGTTAAACTGTTTTAAAGTCTGTGACAAATGAGAGAGACTGTTTACATTTTACACGTCACATACAAACTCACTGTTCAGTTTTCTGATTGTTTTCGGTCTGTTAGCTGCACTTTTTTCATCTTGAATAAAATGCCCTTTCTCACTACTGACTCCAATGTATTTTTGCAGTTTTTGCACAGTAAAACTTAAAATACTGTGATGTCAACACAGTCTCACTAAATGGCGTACTTTTACCACAACACAAAAACAGCGTATTTGGACTACGACTTCAAAGCTATTTTTAGTACTTATGTTACGCCGTGCATTTAGCACAATATGAAAAAGCGTAAAAATGACACGAGATTTCACAACGTCAAAAAAACACGAGTTTTAATTGAAGCCACGTGGGGACGTTTTCTTCAAGTAAAACGGGTAAGTTCAGGCATAAAGTTACTAAAATTGGTAAGATTAGGTCTGGGGCTTGGGATAGGTTAAGATTAGAATCAGGATTTCATGAATATTCATAATAAGAACACGTCTTAACAACCACCATTAAATGAATGGGGACTGTGACGCGTACTATAATTAGGCGGGACGGCCGTGAACTCGTGCTAATCATACCTAATTTACATATTGTGTAATGTCGTGGTAAATGTACGCTTTCTTGTGAGATCGGGCTCGTGATGTTGGTGATGAACTCTCTAACACCAATTTAAGCCTTTGAAATCTGTCAACATATGGAGATACAGTTTTACACAAGTGACCCAGGAACAGGAAGATCTGACAAAAAAGTCAAATAGAACCTTTAAATTATAAGGCGACCAAATGATATCTTGCAGGTCAGTGGAACATGCACTAACAAACCAAACATGTTTAGTTTCTTCTTCGAATCCAGCCCTAAATCCTAAACATATGCCATAAGATGGATTTCAGCAAAACTGCCGCAGCTGCTGTACAAGGTAAAGTCTACCTCTGGGCCTCTCCGCGCACACTAGATTATCCCAATAGGATTTCTGTGATCTGTGTATTAATCTAGGAGAATATTCATTTATCCAGCCCGCATTCTTCACTGCTAATGCACTCCCAGCTGTAAATACCTGGAGGATAGCAGTGGATAAATAATGCAGTAGTGATAGATGCATCGCTGCTCCGTCCTCCTCATCTCCGACTTGTGCTTTTGTCATGTTATGATGAACTAGCAGCATATGTTTCACGCATGTATGCTGGCTGCTTGGACCCGTGTAAGGTGCTCTCCCTGGACAGAACAGCTGTATAGCAATTACGCGTTACACCAGGGTCAAGTCTCCGCTCGGCAGCCGTAAGACGCTCTCTGATTAAAAATACATCAGCAGACAAAGTTTAGATAGAGATATATGAAGGCAACGCTTCTACGCGGCTTCGCAAAGTGCTGTTGGACAAGCTGGAGTTTGTAAGTCTAAGAAGATAAATGCACTGTTGTGGGTTGTGGCTTGGGTAATGCAATGTTAATGTTTTGTACTGACTAAAAGCGATGGAAATAAATGTACTGGTGTGTATAGGTCTGGTGCAGTTGTGGTTATAATGTACGAAGCAAGACAAGCCTCACTGTAAAGAATTCTAAGTTAATGCTACTTTGCATATTATAGTTTTGTTTATATTATGTCTTACAGATTCAAAGTGAAATGTTTTGCCCACAGAAGGACAGAGTTGGGTGATGCATGTAACAAACAGCGTATTTTGAGCACGAGTTCACAGTTGTTTTTAGTACTTGTGTTACGCCGTGCATTTAGCACGATATGAAAAAGTGTAAAAATGACACGAGATTTGACAGCGAAAAAAAAACACGAGTTTTGGTTGCAGCCACGTAGGGACGTTTTCTTCAGGTGAAACAGGTAAGTTCAGGCATAAAGTTACTAAAACTGATAAGATTAGGTCTGGGTCTTGGGGCAGGTTAGATTAGAATCAGGATTTCATTAATATTCATAAATAAGAACATATCTTAACAACCACCATTGAAATGAACGGGGACTGTGACGTGTACTATAATTGCGCAAAACAGTCATGAACTTGTGCTAATCATACCTAATTTACATATTATGTAATGTCGTGGTAAATGTACGCTTTCTTGTGAGATCTCGCTCACTATGAGGTTTCTGACCATATGACAGTCTATTGATTAGAGCAATCATTAAATAAATATAGTTATTTAAGATGCACAGTGCAACACAGTCAACTACACAATTCAGACAAAAATGAAACCTATAGTTTGGAATATCATAAGGAGTACTGTGTGCTCATAATAGGAATTGCCTGACTACTGAATTTAGTAGTCGACTAGTCAAGAGTGTTAGTCACGTCAACTAAAAAACAAAGATCCAAAGGTGGGAGGATTTTGCCTTGGGGCTTAGTAGAAACAGTTCAGTTTCAGTTGTAATCAAACTAAACATAGGTGTTTTAATTTACAACATACATTTTATAAAACATAAATAAATAAAACACTAGCTTATTAGTATGTGTGCGTGTGTGGGCCTGAATACAGCTGAAATGCTTCTGTCCACACTCACATTAAGCTGTGGGACGTTTGATCAGAGCGTTTTAATTTAATTGACCTTTATTTAACCAGGGAAGTCCCACTGAGATTAAGAATCTCTTTTGCAGGGGAGCCCTGGGGAAGGGTCAGGGGAGGCTTTAATGGACATGTTTTTAGTTGTAGGAGGAACCGGAGTACCCGGAGGAAACCTACGCAGACACGGGGAGAACATGCAAACTCCACATAGAAAGGCCCGGGCGGCCCGGGAGTCGAACCCAGACCTTCTTGCTATGAGGCCAGAGCGCTAACCGCTGCGCCACCGTGTCAACCCGTGTTTTTAACAGTGAAGAAAACACAAGTCCTCGTGAAGCCCCGGTTCTACACAACACACTCATTATTCTGTCCTGCTCGCTGACACCAGTCTTTTCCTCGTCGCATCTCCCACAAACCAGGTTGCAATACTTTCAAAGACCAAGAACAGTGATGAACAGAGTTGGATCCGCTGTGCACTTGGAGACAAAGTGGAGTGGACGGTCCGTGCGCTTTGACTTGGCAAATGGTCAAATCTTTAAGTAAAGTGATAACGTAACTAGTATCTTAAACGTCACTACCATTAAGTATCAGTAGCACTAAAGATAGCACAGTAAGTACCACAAGTCATCAAAATATTTATTGATAAAACTGACCCTACCTACATCCGTTGTTCCAGATTCTAGGTGTTGCTCCCAGCCTGTGTGGTGCTTTTTCTTGTTTGCAGCCCCTTCAGTTTCCTCTGCCAACCCCAAACATGTGCAGCTGCCGGTAATTCTCTTGAGCGTGAATCCAAAGCAGCTGAATATCCTTGCCACTCTTGTAGATTCTAATAGCAGTGGTACAGTAAAGCCTGAGCAGCAACCTACAGCTCTCTGCTCCTTACCTACTATTGAATCACAATTGCCTGATCCATTTTATTTGCTCTGTCAGTTTCCATCGCGTCTCAGAGAGTTCACCAGCTGTGCTTTTTGCCCGTCTCCATCCAGCACTTTCTGTCCGTTTGCTCTGTTCCGGCGAACTGTAGAGATAATGTCTGACGGCGTTTGGAGTTTATTTTCTTGTAAGATAAATACAAAGCAGTTACTCCAGCATTTGACAGAAAAACAGACTTTTTTTTTGGTTGTTTAAACTCGCACACTGAGCCGCTTTGTGGATTAGCGAAGAGAACAATGCCTATGCTTCCAGTCTCAACTACAGACATTTTATTTCTTAGTTTGTTCAGATGATATATTGATGGTTTGACAAATCAGCGTCCAATGTTAGTCTCAGTCTTTTCCTATAACCTCAGCAAATGTTTTTTAGATTAACGTAATAATCTATAGCATTAATCTACAAATTTGGATAACTGCACTGAGATGAACTGCACTGTTTTTCGTACAAAGACATGTTTTCTCAGAGGGTCACATGATTTTATGTTCATTTGGAATCCCATCTTGATAATGCAACCAAAGATATACTGTATAGTTTAAACAAACAGCTGAAGATCTTTTCCAAGAGTTGGACTGATTCAGGCTTTAGGTTCTCTTCTTCGTCAATAGCAAACTAAACATTACAAAATCTTTAAAAAGTCATAGTCAATAGGGCAGAAGCAGATTGTCCAACAGCAAACAGGCAAATGATAATTGTCCCGGAGCCTCTCATGGAGTCAGAGATGTGGGTTACATTTTTAGAATATACAGCGGGTCTTTCTGTGTTATATTCAAACATGGCAATAGTCTGTGATAATTCTATAGATTCTATTATCCATTCTGGCAAATGTGACTCTTCTCATCAGCGCTAGGATGCAGTGTATTCTGAGATCTGTAGTTCAAACTGTTACCTGCTTTTATCAGGGGGCAAAAGCAATAGTAATCAGACACATGTCAAATGCAGCAGAATATGTGTGCATGTCAAAGCAACCTATGACCCTGTTATTTTGGGTTTTTTTTTATGGGAAAACTGTTCAGATTTGTATGTCTGTGTTTATGCTCTTGTAATCACATGGTTTTATATTCACCCTCTGATCAGCCTGATCATGGCAAAGACAAGGTTTTCAAAAGTAAATTAGAAAACTCATATAGACAGTCGTTCTGAAGCATTACAGTCCATGTCTGTCCCAGGATGTGTTGTGCTGATGGCAAATTCACAAATACCACAGTAGAAACCTGATTTCTTTGTATTCTACATTTCTTCGCGCTTACGCCTGTGACAAATAACAAAAAAGTTTGGTTTCTTTCGCTTCAGCTTTTCTCGTGCACAACACTTGTACGTCGCATGGAAGGTGTGACTGGTTTTACTGACTTTACGTTTTTTTCTAAACCCCCAGGTTCTTGGTACTATCAGCAGTCAGGCCCTATGCCTCCAGTACACTGACCATGAGGTGAGTTGGTTTGGGACATGTGCGAGTTTGTTGCGACGTGCCTTGTGCATCAGCTCCAGCCCACTGCGGTTCACATTTGCCCGAAACCACGCGGCTTCATGTGAAATGCTTGTTTTATGACTTGAATGTTGCATCAGATAGATTCTCTTCAGATTCTTTTCGGAGAGGTCTGTGTACAAAAGCACATGGTTTTACGCACTTTCTACGTCTTGCGTAACTCAATTTGCACCAAACCCGCACTCAGTGTACGGCAGGAGTAAACCACTGGAGCAGTATTTACACCTCCCAAAAGGGTAGTAGGACAGGAGCATTTGGAAAAAATAAATGAAACAAAAAATAAAGCAAAGAACAAACAAACAAACACTCAACTAAATGAAGTGTATGATACCAGGCACAAACGTTGGTTTATAGGGATCTGACAGAAAACATAAACAATAACCCTAACCCTAGCCATCAAGAAACTGGGAAGCTGTCCTGGAGAAGTCAGATGGAATTTTTATTTCTCACTAACCAGGTCGAAGAATGCCGCCAAAATGTACAGTATGTGAAATAACAGTCAATGTAAAACATCAAAATAAAACAAGTCAATGTAATAATATGTGTTATTTTCTGTTTTAACAACAGTTGAATCTAAGAGAAAGCTTGGTTTAGCACACTATAACACATTTAAACCCTTCCTTCAGCGTATTACTCATGACTGGTTATTCTCTCTAAACACATCCTGCAGCACTGTCGTCATCTGATAAGTCCTTTTCTCTCCTTATACTTGTGCTCTTTTGTTGCTGAGTGGAGAGCGCTGTGACCAATGGAGGAAGATCTCATTTGATTTATGAGTCTTATGAAATAAAATGTACATCGGCGGTGTCGTGACCCGTGTCGCCGGCAGAAGAGCAAAACACATAAAACAGCACAGACAAATCATTCTCTTTCTCTGCTCAGGCTGGCTCTGAGAGATTTAGGCTCGAAGTTTGGACAATTAAGAGAAATATACAAAGAGAAGCATTTGTCTGAGTGTGGGAGTACAATCCACCCTACGCACAGGCTTCTGTTTTTAATATCTAATGAATAAAATACATTTCTTTGAAATTTCATGAGCCTAAACAGTGACTGGTTATGCTTAGCTAAGACCTCTATTCTGAAATTACAATAATCTGTACCACTGTAAATAGGTCATCAATGTAGTTTACTCACATAAATACAGAAAAATTGACCATAGTATCTCATGTCAGTGTGTTCCTATGGATGATGTGTCTGTGCCACGCTATGTAAAAAGCGTGTTATAAAAACGCTTCTTGGGTCTTTCAAACCAACCAACACAAAACAGGGTCCAAATGGCCACCTGTTGCCAAACAAATTCCTGTGCGTGATGTAATGCTTGACAAAAAATATGATGCAATGCTTGACAAAAATAACAAAACATAAGATGTGCACGAGTAGCTGTCAAACTCTGACAGAGAACAGATGTTTCTCACGGATTAAGCTTCTATCTCCGCCACAGTCCGCTTCGTACTACGGTTGCTACAACTCCGGAGTTTAGATTAGGATTTTGTTAAAACCCCTTGTCAGTCCGACATCCCTCTGGAGGATTCTTTTTTAATGATAAAAGCACCTGGAAATGATAAAGATAAAGGGAACATTGTAGCCTTCTTAGTCAAACTACTCTCTCAGATGAATCAGACTCAGTTTCTACTGTAAACTTACAATGAAAAAAGGTCCCTAAAACTATTTTACCTCAATATCTTCCGGTCTCAGATAGACATAGTCGCTACATCCGGTGGTGTAGCGACCTACGTAACAGCAGGAAAAGTGCAGCTTCTGAACCTGGTTTTCATGAGGAAAATTAGAAAAGAGAACGAGCCCCGCGAACAAAAGTGGGATGTGGCTTTTGCTCTCTAAAAGTCTGGCAACATTGAGCGATATGTGTCTCTTCTTCCCGGCCCACAGCTCCTCTGTCCGGGCTCACAAACACAGTGAGTCTTCGGTATGTGCACGGAGCTTCTGTTTGCGTAGTATGCTCACTTTTACACTTTTCCTTATGAAAACCCTGTTCAGAAGTGCACCTTTTTCTGCTGTTACACCTGCGCTACAACAGATGACAAAAGAGAACATCTTTTTTAAAAGAGGAATACTTCAGGACTTGCCCAAAATCCACATCTGATGTCCATCAGATTTGGAGAAGACAGCTGTGTCACTATGGTAACTATACACCGGATGTAGCGATCTATGTCTATCTGAGACCGGAATACGTCAGTGCATAAGCCCAATACCTTCAGCTTTTGCAGAGTAATTGTCAAAACACAAACTATGCCAAATTTAGTCTTGCTCAAGTTTCAGCTGCAAACAACAGCTTTACCAATCTTTATACTGTATTTACACCCCCTCTCTGTGACGGAAATTAGACTGTTTTTTCTTTAGTGTCTGTAGCTTAAACATTATCCACATGATATTACTACAGTTGTGAAGCAGGCCATATTGATCCCTTTTTCACTTACATTTTCATTATTCCATTCAGTTTTAAACATTGACAAGAACATCGACCTAGTCATTGCGAACAAAGATTTTCTATGACGTCCCTACGTTCCTGTTTTTCCTATAAATGCCTCCAGGAGCTCTCCGCTACATCATGAGGGCATTGAACTGTTTGTGAGTAAAAGCATGATCCACTCTCCTGTCTTCCTGAAAACACATTGAGTTGTTCTTAATGATCACTCAACTCAGTTCTGCACTGGTCTTTTCTTTCTAAAGCCTTGGTCCTACAATCATCTCTATGACTCATTTCCTGTCATTCTTGTGTGTGTCCGTGGAACGTTCTTAAAGTTGGTGTAACTAACTAACTAAGTTATTATTTAATTATTTAGCAACTTCTGTGCTTTCAACTATATGTATGGTAAATGCAGCACTGGGTGAAAAAATGAGACACAGAGTATTGTCCTAATAAACAAATTAAGAATTTTAGTTCACATCAGGAGCCGAACGCTGCGCTCTGATTGGCTAAGCTTGGGTGGTCCTTTCAAGTTTCACTTTGTTGTTTGTAAAAAGTGTTTTTTGAAGCCTTAGTTGAAATCAAAAATCAATACTTTCTGATACTAACCGTGTGTTAAAAGGTTTGGATAAAGAAGTTGTCAGATTTATCACCTAAATTGTATTTGCAGTGTAAAAAGCAGCTATACAAATTTAGATTAATTTTTTTTTTATTTGTCTACTTTGGAAAAATGTACAAACACAATTACACACAACAGTACAACAGTTGCACTAGGATAGCCTCAAAGCAGATGCAGGAACAAATTAAAAACGGAACAATCACAGGCTAAAAAGCAGCTGACTGTAGAAAAACTCCTTTCCACAAACAACTTCAGGTTTCGTACGACCCATGAGCGATTTATTTGTCCTGATCATTGTGACCAAAACTTAACCTCTCTCCTTTCGTCGCTCCCTTTCTCTCTCTGAAGCATGGAGCCCACCAGCTTAAAAGCAATGTGGCCCATCTAGAAACGTCCCAACTTTCTCGATTAGTCATGGTGCCATTGGCTAGGCGTTTGTACAGTTTGTACAGTTCTGTATAATAACTTAAAAAACAATTTCCCCTAGCACTGATATCTTGGTAACGTATCTATTCAAGTGGAAATTAAACCGCAATGACTTGTCTATGTCTAATAATGTCCTGTTTGTGTCCAACTTTGTCTGTTGTTGTTTTTAGAATTGTTTTCTAACTGTTGTCAGCATACAGACTCATCTCGCAGCTAACAGCTGTGAAAAAAAACACTAAAACACATCATGATGAACAATTATGAAGCCCAGAATGCGTTAGCTAAGAACTCAGAACTTGACTTAGAGCTCTGTGACTCGAGACAACTTTATCTTTTTCTTTGTGTGATGTTAGGTAGCCATTGTTTTCACATACTGTAGCAGCTGCACTATCGTCCTTCACAGTGCCTTCTAATGGCTGCTGTGTCCGGCAGGTGAGTTTGGGAAAGTGGACAGATCAGGCCTGAAAGAAGAGAGTGTCAGATTTGGAAGTTTTGTGAGAGAGAAGTGTGTGCGGAGGGAGGTAATGGAGCGCGACATGAGGCTGAGCAGTGAAGCCGAAACAACAGCAGCACATACCAAAGCAGCGCACCCATCCAGAACAGGACCCCGGGTCCACCACATACTTTCAAATCACAAAAGTCATTTCACAAACGTCACACGGAGCGTGTGCGGTGTCACTGCAAATGAGACTGTTTTACTTTTTGACCTCCAACACGTGCAAATATACAAGCTTCAGCAGCCAGGGTCGTGCGTCCTGGTTAAACACTGAACATAGTGGAGTTGGAACAAGAAGTGAAAGCAGAGAAAGAAGCCTGTGAAATCATGATCAGAAAGTTCTATAGTTTTAACCAGATTATTATTGCCAAACTAAATAAACTAAATTAGGTCTTAAAAGCAAAATATACAGTATAGGCAGAATAGAACAAAAGATAATGACATTATTATTTTTTTTTAATTGACAGATGTCATGAAGCTTACCCTCGAGTCCTGGAGACCTACAGGTCCTGAAAAGATGGTCAACATAAAAAGCACAATGCAATGCAAAGTAGAAACTGACTCTATGTGATTCGCCTGGACACGTGTGCTGCTGTTAGCGATTACACTTTCTCAAGTGGATTGTGCTAACCGGACAACTGCACTCCAGAAATCATCTTTAATGAGCTAAATCCAGAAAGTATGAACACACCCATACACTTGGTTCACACTGCATTCAGTCTCCGGTGTGTGAGTGCCTCTTTACTGAGTCCAGTCTGAGCTCGGCAGACAGGAAACCAAGTGACCGCTAGTGAAGTGCATCTGGTGGCTTTCAAAATAAAATCATTTTATGCAACTTCTAATAATGCAAATACGTCAAAACTATAGGACATTTACACAACTGTATTCATTCATTCATTCATTTTCTACTGCTTTATCTCGTTAGGGGTTGCGGGTGACTGGAGCCTATCCCAGTGACTTTGGGCCTTAGGCGGAGAAACACCCTGGACAGTGGCCAACTTGCCGCAGGGTTAGACAGACAACCATTCACTCTCTCATTCACTCACAAAGGGAAATTTACAGTGATGCTCAATTAACCTAAACATGTATGTTTTTGGAGGTGGGAGGAAACCAGAGTACTCGGAGAAAACCCACGGTGACACGGGGAGAACATGCAAACTGCACCCAGAGAGATCGTGAGATGTTGTTATGGTCCGACCCGAGAGTCGAACTCACGTCCTCCTTGTTGGGAAACCAGAGCTCTAACCACTTGGCTACCGTGCACCCCATTTACATTTACACAACTGCATTCACATAAATGTAAATCCTGTGTTTACCCATGGCGTGACAAAAAAAAAAAAATCAAACAGAAAAAGAACTGATGTGAAATAAGTGTTAAACTCAACTCAATTGTTCTTTGCTCAGTGGTTGTATAAGGTTGGTAAGGTTGATGTTATGGTTCATAAAAAAATACATTAAAGAGAAATGATACAATAAAGACCAGATCAGCATTGACATAATTCTTATCCAATCTATTTGGTTTCGTAAATGGTGGAAGGTGCTTCCATGTTAACGGCTCAAGATTTACTTCCGTTTCAAGCTCTGACCAGTCCAACCAAAATTTGCTTAGACAAGACATTGTCTAAGCAAATTTCACTACAGAGGAAAAGACTTGATACCATAATGAGCTAAACTGACTTTATGTAGACAATAGCAGCAGCTGATTGGCTGGCAGCAGTAAAACTAGCTTCCATTGCTTTTTTTTTAATTCAAAGCTTTCTTTTTGTTGTAGTTTTTTTTTTTGTAACTTGGTCGAAAAATTTTTTGAATTGCTCTTATCAAAGCTGATAGCACATCCAGTCACACAACAAAACACAATCATTGTCTTTTATGGTTTGTTTAGCATGTTGACAATTACCTTTTAAATGTTTTGCCAACCAAAGCGTCTCATGTTCGACGAGTGAATGTCAGAATGTCACTTTCAACCCAAAATAGCCGTTTCTTTAACCTTATTGTGTGATCTCACTCTAACTAAACTTTGATCAATTCTTATTTACTAATCTAAGTATTGATTTTTTGGACAGTGCTTGTGTAAGTGAGTGATTGGTGGTTGAAGAGCGTGTTCTCCAGGGCGTCTGTGATTACAGAAGTAGCTTACCACCACAAAGTGAGTGCAGTGAATGAATAATACATGAAATAGTAAAACGACTTTGAGCGTCTGGCAGGGCTCTATATAGGCTAAACGCACTATAAATATGACTGGTTACTTGGCTTTGTTGCACAGTTTGGCTGACAAAGCAACATTTACAACTGCGCCTGCTACTATAAAACCCTCTTTTTACACTCGAGGCAAACCTTGGTATTTGTGGACACCAAAATCGAGCACATTTTAGTTTGGTTTTAATCTTGTGCCAAAAACCTAGTAACAGATTGTGTTTTCTCCTCCCCGGCTGCGGAGACAGAGCTGTGTGAAGGTGTGAATTTAAATCAGCCCTGAAGGCGCGGGCTGTTTACTCTGGGCCTCGCAAGGACAACAAATGTGCTCGCCGCGTCCTTTTGTTTGGAGATAGAGTTTGATGGGGAGCCGAAAAAGATGTTAGCCCTGTGGATTTTTATACAACTCGCCTGCTCTCGCGGCTTGACCTTGCTACGAAATGACAAATTGTTCCCGATTAGCAACGCAGCGCTCACCTTCCTCCTCCCTCCAGACTTTCCACTCTTTTTCCTTGTCATTTGCACTTAATTGAAGCAGCTTTATCCAAACTGATAAATTGTCTTTTGGCTTTTGGAGGCGTGCGGGGCCCTCTGTCCTGATTTCTCCGCCCCTCCTCTTTCTCTCTTTCTCTCTGCTGCAGCATAACCCGTTCGCACAGTCGTTTGTTCTTATCTCCAGCCCCTCTCCGGCTCTCCACCGCAGTAATAAGCCGGGACTCTTGTAAGCCCTCAGGCGCTTCCACTTGTTGACCTTGCGCCGCGGTTTCAAGTTGCTCCGTTTGCGGCGTGCTGTCCTCAGGTACGTGCCCTATACGTCTAAAGAGGAATATGCCCGTCTAGGAGAAGAGGAAGGCATCTGGAGAGACCTGAAGAGGAAAAACTAAGTGATTGTGCTGAAGGCTGTTCAATAAGTTTACAGAGATGACACAGAAGGGGCACTCGTTTGAAGACCTATCATGCAAAATCAACTTTTAAGAACTTCAATGTTTAGTTTTTGTGCACTGAAATACATGGTTCTATTTTGTGATGTCATTACGTGGTCAAACCCAATAGACCTTCAACTGAATCATTTTAGGTGAAGGAATTGGTCATATTTTAAGTGACAGCACTGCTTCTTTTTTAT